>KV424689.1:0-63211 GCA_001632445.1 Peniophora sp. CONT | reverse complement strand
CCCAAAAATATTTGTATAGACTCGTAGAGGCAGATGAATCAAGTTGCATTTACTGAAGCCAATGCAAAACTACGTGCTTCAATAACTAATGGGAAAATCACCGGCAAACTAGTCAAGATCGGGCAATACTCGTGTCGCCAGGCTACTCGTCAACCCACTCATCGTCGTCATCGTCGTCGCCCTCGAAAAAGAAGTCGTCGGTACCCCAGTATGCATCAGCAGTGAGCTCGAGGTCGGCCGCATCGACGACAGGAAGCTCAAACTCGCCGTCTTCACCATCATCCGAAAGATCGTCATTATCTTCGGCCTCAGGCTCGTCTGCATTCGTGCCTCGTACCCCTAAACATCATTAGTTAACTTAGCGCGCTCGATACAAGTATCGATGATGTACCTTCAGTGCCTTCGTCCTCGGCAACGACCAGAGGCTCAGCTGCAATCGAAGTCGCGCCCTCGTGAGCAGACGCGTCGTTTGCGGTTGCCTGACCCGATACAAGCGGCCGAATACGGCGACGCTTCTTCAATGCTTCGAACTTGGCATTGAATACCGAAAGCGGCGAGGAAGCGCCCCAGGTCAACGCGTCGTACCCCTTGGTCATGACGTCTGGGACTCTAGGCGCGTCGTCCGCGGCGAAGACACGACCGAGTTGTATCTGGTACACCTTGTTATGAGCAAGGTTACCCATTAACTCGTCGATATCGTCTGTGAGGTCTGCCTCGGCGTGTTTGTTACCTTGCTTCGAGCCGAGGGTCGCGTTGACCTGAGACGCGAGCTGGCGCAGAATCTCGACGCACGGGCCGATAGTCTTAAGCCACTCCCAAGACGCGTTACTCCCGTGTGCAGCGTAATAGTTCTGATGCACACTGTAAGCCACAGTCAATGAAAAAGATGTCGATCGCACCTTGATCCAATAGTTCAAGTGTTCTTGCAGGAGGTCAACCTCCAGAAACGCGTCCGTTTTGCCGGTCGTGTTCACGAGCCAGTTGTCAAATACCAAATCGCTGCAAGTGAAGTCAGTGAATTATAATACATTCAATGCTGCATAGATACGCACCGGAGTTCTGCTGGCCAAACGTGTTCGACGTTGTGGATGAGGAATAGCGCCTCTTGTGCGTACTTGGTGCGACCCTGGCCTCGATAGCTGAGTGCCCATACCTTCAGCACAAGGTATACACGCCCGGAGTCACCGGATTTGATCGCGTCTGTGAACTCTCGTAGAAGGAGAGCATCACGCAGGAAGAGCACCGCGCTCTCGAACACCATGTCCCCGTGCTCTGTCCCTTTGCGCGCCCGCGCGCGCTCGAGCTGATGCACTTTGCGCCCATCTGCGAAACGGCCCACGATGTTCTCAGCATCAGACTTAAGCTGGTCGAATGTCAAGCCCTGAGCGTAAGCACTGAGCGAATCCTTTCCCGATACCTCGAGCGCACATTGCAGGACGCGAGCGTATAAGGAGACATCGATCAGGTCCTTGCACGTGCGGAAGGATGGGAGAGATGTGGCGACAATGGGCTTCCGGCCGAGGGCTGCGTTGTGGGCGGACAGAGATGCGGGATTTGTGAGATCATGGTTGTTTGAGCCAAGATGCGTGAGCATGACACCGTGCGTGCCAGCGACCTTGTAGTGGAAAAGGCCGGGCACGAACACAGCCCATTCAAGCGCCGTTGCTCCGCCTTCATTCCCAACGCGCGTCTCGGCGACAGACCGTAGGCGAGCTACGGATAGCTGGTCACCAACAATGAGCTTGACGATCTCAGAGAACTGTGGGTTTGCCATGTTGAGCCGAAGGTATGCAAAGATAGCGATAACAAGTTCTGCATTGCCGGTCTTCGACGACTCATCGATGGGCATAGGCGCGAGCGGGGTAACGTTCGTCTTGTGCACTGCGATCTTGTGTGCCGAGATAGGTAGACAGTCTGCAACGTCTTTCTCGAACTTCTTGAGAGCCTCGCCTCCTATACGTGTCATGATGCGGAGCACGGTGTGCACCATATTGGTGCGGTAGTGCTTCTGCTCCTCTGTCGACAACTCAATGTCCTCAACGTTCAGGTGCGACGCATTCTGCACTGACTCCCGTAACTTGCTCACTGATAATGCATCCTCGGAGGCATTCCACAGCTCAGTGATTGTGGCACACGTCCCATTCTGCATCTCATCTGACAGCATTAGTTAGGACCATCATACGCCGAAGTGACGATACTTGAGACGTACCGGTACGTCCCATGATCTGCTCGGCAACCTTCCACGCCATGTTGATGTTGTCGTAGACGATGAGCAGCTTTTGCGCGGCGGCGATATGCTGTGCAAGACGACGCAATCCAATCGAGAGCTTGTCCAGCGAACCGCGCTGCTTGCGGCGCTTCTGCCGTCTCGCCTTCTGCCGCTCTGCCTCTGCGCTAGCTGGATCCTCCTTTGACTTCTCCGCGTCCACGTCGCCCGCACGTTGGCTCGTGCTTTGAGTATCTGACTCCTTTTCCTGTTGATCCATACTACCTGCCGTCTGCTGCCGACTTGCACTCTGCTGCTGCTGATCCGCGCCTGCAACAGCAGCGTCTGCATGACCGTCCACGGACCTTCCGGACCTTCCCTCCCTCGGGCGCTCATCTTCCGGCGTGACATCTTCTACGGTAACGCGAGAAGGGCTCCTTGACTGCTGTACCTGGCCCTGCGCTTCGTGGCTCGTACGTTTACGGGAGGCAGCACCATTCTGGTGCGAGGGGTCATTCACTGAGAAACTCAAGCACAAGAGACATGCACTTACTGTACCTCGCTCGATTGGCTTCTTGCCATCAGACTCCGTATCTGAATCCGACGAGTCGCTCTCCGTATCCGAGTCAGCCAGTGACTTCCCGCCTCGTCCCGCAATCGTCTGATAGCTCATACACTGCCCGAGGCTATTTAGGACTCCAAACAGCTGACGAGTGGCGCCTTGGGAGTACAGATAGAATGAGAGGACATGGGCCATATAGTTATTGGAGCGGCTGCGTTCCGCGAATAGTGTAGCCGTGTTGTACGCCGCAATCTGCAACACATCTTCGATACTTGTTTGCAGTAAATGTGCTTGGAAGTACTCACGAAGCGTTTGTGTATCATGGAGCGCGGCGAGCTCTCCTTACGCTGACGGTCTGTTGTGGCAATCGCATTCATGATCCGTATTGTAGACGGACAGTGCTTTTGGAGCAGGTTTGGCAGGTCAGGGAAGTCGAAGCCCAGAACAAGTGCCTGGTTGAAGTCAGACGACGGAGGTTGCAAGATCTTCTTCTCCGTCACATTATCAGCTTCGCCCTCGACGATCGCCTCGACGTGCGACAGTGCCCAACCATCGAGTGCTTCCCTTGCCAAGTCTGGCATTGTACGTGCCCATGTGTCAAGTATGCTCTTGATGAGCGAGGGACGCCGATACATATAGTCCCAACGCCACTGTCCATCTTTGTGTTCAGATGCATACTCGATCAGCTCGCTGAACATGTAGCCTCGCTCGCCGACAAGCTCAAGGATATGTCGAAATGCAGCACGCTTCATCTTCGCCAATCGCTCCTTCTCGACCTTGCGCTGCTCCGCAGCCAGTGCGCTTTCAGGCTGGCGCTTTGCCATTGTCGCCTTGCGCGTCGCTGCACGCTGGGAGTAGCTCAGATCCACCTGACGGCGCCCTCGGACCTTCTTTCCCTTCTTTGCCTTTCTAATTGGCTCCTCCCATTCAACACCACCTTCGCCGTTAGCATCAGCGCCTATGATGTCGCCCGTACGGAAGCTCGTAGGAGATGAAGGCGCGTGAAAGATAGGGGCCTGTGGCGAAGATGATAGCGGTAGATCTGCAGGGTTTGGAAGAGTACGAGAGGCCGGTGTTGGTGTAGATGGGCCTTCATAGTCTTCCCACTCTTCATCTTCAAGCACATCTTGGGCGGGGTGGGAGGCAGCAGACGTAGAGGGACGCTTGCGCACAGTAGGAGTATCCAGAAGTGAGCTGAGAGGCGAACTTGGTGGCAAAGATACTGCACGAGAGTTCATGGGAGCACAATAATCAGGGAAAGATAACATACTGTCATCCATCGTAAGGGTGCTTGAACAAGCACTCGATAGCTAGTGAGAGAACAGGTAAAGACGGACTTGGATCGCGCTGAACACGCGGCTCGCAAACTCAGACAATGACTTGCTTTGCACGCTCACCTCCATGTCGGGAAAAAACAAGCCACCGATCACGCGCAAAGTCAATGCAGCTCGACAGCGCCGTCAAGCGCGCAGTCAACGCCCTCCTCCTCCGAAGGCAAACCATATGACAGCCGAGGACATCGAGAAGCTTAGAAGTTTGATGCGCACCCAATTCGGGGGCAAGGAGCCGCGCGACTTCCAGGTCGAGCTCGTTGTGGCGCAGGAGGCCCGCCGGGATGCCCTGTGTCAGGCAGCAACGGGACAAGGGAAGACTGCGATTGCCGCCGCACCATACGTACTGGAGAAGAACAAAGATAGGGTAACGATCATGGTGTCGCCCCTGATTGGGCTACAGAACGAGATGGTACGCTACGCACGCACTTCCCTCTGCCTGTTCGAGCTCACCACAGTTTATCTTAGGTGGAGACCTTCAAGAACGAGTACGGGCTCACTGCGGTAGCTGTCAATAGCGATAAAGGAGGTTGTACGAAGCAGAGACTCGAGGTACGCATTCATCTACATTCATCGCGCATATACTGACCATTGACGCGCAGGAGATCGTGGCCGGACAGTACCGCATCGTCTTGATCTCACCCGAAATGCTCCTCGGCAAACGCTTCGTCAACCGTGTTCTGCGGAACAATGCATTTGCGTCGCGTGTGTACTCAGTCGTCGTCGACGAAGCCCATTGCATCTCGCATTGGGGAGCAGACTTCCGCAAGAAGTATGCAAAGCTCGGCTCTATACGGGTCTTCCTCCCCCGCTCGACACCCTTTATCGCCGTCTCGGCATCCTTGACCCGCCAGGTTACACGCGATGTTGTGCACTCACTCCAGTTTTCTCGAGGTCCCTACTTGTACAAGAATCTTGGGAACGATCGCACGAACGTGTCCCTCGTTGTTCGGTCCATTTTCAACAGTCAGTCTTCGTACGCCGATCTCGACTTTGTTGTTCCCGATGGCGTGCACGATCTCGACGACATACCCAAAACTTGGATCTATATTGACAACATCGACGATGGGAACGCAATCATCGACCGCCTCCGATCACTTCTGCCTGCGCACTTACAAGAATGTGTGCGTCCATACAACGCAGTACTCAGCAGTGAATACCGCGATGAAGCGATGCGGTATTTTCGCGAAGGGAAGATACGGATTATGATATGCACGGACGCAGCAGGAATGGTAAGTAATGACATGACATACGTAGACAATTACTCGATACAAGCTGACGACTGAGCAGGGCTGTAATATCCCCGATATTGACGTTGTCGTACAGTGGAAACTCCCGGGGAAACTCTCCAGCTTTGTACAGCGAGCGGGGCGAGCAGCGCGCGGTCCTGGCAGGATTGGTCTGGCTGTGCTCCTTGTCGAACCGTCCGCATTCACGGTGGATGTATTCGCGGCGCAGGCCGGTGAGCGCGACACGGACAACAACACGACGGGTACGGGGAGTGACCAGCCCTCGACGCAGGCGGGAAAGAAGAAGGGATCCAGAAAGAGTAAGAAAAAGTCTGAACTCCCGAAGGGCGCAAAGGGCTATGCGCGCTCGCGCGGTCGGTATCGCGGTAGTCGTGGTGGGAAGGAGGACGCGATTGATAGATCTGCGCCGGAGGTCAAGACCGATGATCTTGATCCCACCGAGAACCTTCACCCTTTCGTTCAAGCCAACAAGTGCCGCCGCAGCGTCTTGCGCGACGTCTTCGCCAACCCTGTATCTGGTAAGTTAGCTCCTCGATACTCGCACAAGTTCGTGTTCTCACTTACCTATCTTAGAGGTCACCGTGCCGTGCTGCGACATCTGCAACCCCGAGCTTCTTGACCGGGTACGTCCCGGAGTGAAGCCTCGAGGATCCGGTGAAGCGAGGGTGAAGTTCGAGAAGGAGAAGAGCGTCGAAGTTGAGCAGGCACTCGACGACTGGTGTGACATGGTGCTCGAGCGCGACGTGACAAACCCGCTCAGCACAGCGGCGAACATCTTGAACGAGACCGCCATTGACCGCCTCTCGCACCTCCCTTTACCACTCACTGCACAGTCAATCAAAGCCTACCTGTCCGGAAAATGGCCGCTCTGGGGTCGATACGGGCAGGAGCTCACAGATCATCTCCTCGCGCGCGACTTCTCACTATCTGCCCCATCTACGCCTGATGCTCCCGACACACCCATCCCTCCGGCTTCTCTCGAAGCGCCCGCACCTACATCTACCTCTCCTACGCCTTCTACTGTTCCCACCAAACGCACTGCACCTGAATCAGCGGATGGAGAGCCAGTCGATGTCGCCGGCACGTTCTCGGGCAACACAGGACCCGCGCCTACGAATACGACTACGGCGTCTGGAGCTTCCCGCAGCTCAAAACGGCCGCGGACTGCTGCAGATGACGCAGGAAACCATACGCCTGTCCAATCTACGGCCGGGCAGCCATCTGGTATGTATCATATCTTTATATTTATCGCAGATTCGACCCTCATCTGAACTACAACAGGATCTGCGAGTGGTTCTTCCCGAGCACCGGCTCCTGGTGTCGCAGCACCGGTACCTCCGGCAGGATACGCACCTGTTGAGGTGTTTTTACCTCCTGAAGGGACTCCCTCGCGCTCGCAGTTCGTCGGCGCCGTTGCATATGGTGCATCTACCCCGACTCGAATTCATGCGCCCACACCTCCGTATCATCCCGGATATGGCCCTCCTCTCTCAGCGCACCCATATCCCAACCCCTCTTACATGTCCAGCCCTTACGGCGCCTACTATCCACCATCGGCGGCGTCTTTCGGGTACTACCCGCCTCCACCACCTCAGACCCCCTTCCACAGCCCCGCGGGACCTCACCCACCTCCGCAAACACCCCTTCCACCTCACTACACCGGATATTATGCTCAGTACCCGCCACAGCCACCACCACCCTCGCGCTAAAGCTGTATTATCTTGTATCCGCTGCACCTTCGCTTCGTAACCCATCTCTACCACCGAAACCGTCGGTTCCTCGAGTTTTTTTTGGTTTTCATATATGCTTCAGTAAATCTAAGTTGTAGTATATACATGTACGAGTCTTCACAAATATTTTGGGGGGAGTACATGATGCGAGGGTGAATAGCGGCATCGCGTAGAGGCCGAGCGCGAAGCGCGATTTCGCTAAGTCGACGCAGACGAACGCGCCCGCCAAAACAGCTCCGAATGAGCCCAGGCTGTTGGGCATTCGACTCTTGTGCCTGGCGGTCTTTGTGTTCCGGTGATGGGTTGTGATCCGCCAGGCTGAGTCAGCGAGCCCAACAGTTTGGGCATTCGACTCTTGTGCCTGGCGGTCTTTGTGTTCCGGTGATGGGTTGTGATCCGCCAGGCTGAGTCAGCGAGCCCAACAGTCTGGTCGAGGCTACATGAGGGGCCACCACCATACGTTACCGCAAAACAACATCCGGCTGCCATTCGCCGGCCTTTCATGTGCCTTCATCGACGAGTCATAGTAGCCTACTTGTATAGTCTGCACTGTAGCATATTGTTTATGATGATGAGCAAAGCAATATAGTTTGTGGCGAATGTCGATAGAGCTTCTGGCACGGCATGTTCCGAGATTGCAGAATGTAGACCGTCGGAATGAGTTTAAGCTGCACCAGTGCCTTGCGGGGGAAAGCTTCTGGAATTCTTCGAAGGAAGGACATCCTTGGGTTCACACAAGGTTCACAGGCTCTGTCAGTGCGAACCGCCTGGACGGCGCAACCATGAAAGTGCTTGCGGGCCGTGCGCTCTCGTACGTATATCCCCTTGTACCGCAACGTCCACCACGTATACGCTCGATCTGCGCATTCGCCGACTATGGCGCCCTCTCCCCTTACCCCTGCGCCTCCAACCAGCGCCGTAGGCAACGGCACTGTCTCGAATGCACCCACAGGTCGCCGTCGCTCGCTTTCGGACCCCTTTAGTGCGATGCTCCGACCGCCGGCGGACGAGACACCTGAGCAGCGCGCACGACGCATTGAGGCCGAACATCGCGCAAAGCAGGTCAGCGAATCGATCGACGAGCAGCTCAAGCTTGAGCGCGCGGAGCAGAAGAAGAACAAAGTGGACGTCAAGGTCTTATTGCTGGGACAGAGCGAGAGCGGAAAGAGCACGACTTTGAAGCGTGAGTGATGTTTCCCTGCTGTGCGTTGCTCTCGGGACTAGGGTGGATTGCGTATCTGGGCGACAAGGGATCTTGGAACGTTGCACGGAGAGCATGTGGCGAACCAACGCGGCTCATGACTTCCCCTTCATCGATGTTCTGCATCTGGTGCACTGCTGTCACTAGATTGAGCTTGGCTTAGAGTCCTCTGCTTGACTTTCTTTGGGCAGCCTCTTTCTGGGATTTCCGGCACTAGGACGTCCGGCGTACTCAGCACCGTGGCGAAGGTTCCTGCAGACATTCCGAATTTGCCGCTTCTAACCTTGTGCGGATGAAGTACTGTTGCAAGGGGAACTACATGGGTCCAGTATCTCCTCACGCTTCTTCCCTCGGCATCTTAGCCTTCGCCGAGCTGTTTTGAAAGGGCGCTGTCTTAAATTGCCTAGCCTTCTTTTCCCTTCAGCTGAATCGCCTGGAAGCGCATCGCGCTGACGCGTCTCTGTAGAATTCCAACTCGCGCACACGCCTGCCGCCTTCCGCGCAGAGCGCATGGCATGGCGTCCGGTTATCTACCTCAATCTTGTGCGCTCTATCCGCCGGTAAGTCGCCTCAGTGTGCGTGTCAGGAAGGTTTCGGCCTTCCATAGGTCAAGTATGGGCATTGAGCTCACGCGTTACCGCAGGATCCTCGATGCCATATCGCCGGACCTGGATGAGCCAGTTGTGGTACCTCAGACCGCGCTGACCGACACCTCCTTTGCCCAGCCTACACCCGGCGTGACATTATCCGATGCGGAGATCGCGCAGAAACATGCCCGGTATGCTGAACGCCTGATTCCGCTCCTTGATCTGGAAGAGCGCTTGATCACCATGCTCGCGGAGGATGACGAGGAAGAGGCGACCCGGCTGGGCGATGGCTCATCCCCCGGCTGGTCTAGCGGTTCTTACACCGGACGGCCTTCTCTATCTGTCGAAACGCGAATCCCCGCTGCGCAAGGCGCGCGCTCTCCCGGCTCAGCTAGCTTGCATCGATCGCACGGCGAGGTCGCAGTTCGTACGACGTCGAATTGGAAGAAGGCGCTGTCACTATCCCGTGTAAAACTACGCTCCGCGGCCCCCGACCAGTCCGGAGGCGAAGTCGTCGGATGGTGGGAAGACCCGTCAGACCCCGTGCATGTGCTTGGCCAGTGCTCCCGCGATATGTCTGCGCTTTGGGCGGATCCCTGGGTTCGCACGCGGTTGGCGGCCCGACGAATACGGCTGGAGGAGAGCAGCGGATTGTGCGTCATATTCTTTGCTGATCCTGAGAGTGCTCGAGAACCTGATTGTGTGGGCGCCAACAGCTACCTGAACGAGATCGACAGGATCACAGCTAAGAAGTACATACCAACAGATGGTGAGCCCGCAACCGGTTCTGTTCGATCAGCCTTCTCACACTTTGCAGATGATGTGCTCAAGGCCAGGCTCAAGACTATGGGCGTCGTCGAACATACGTTCACAGTAACGACGAGCTCCAAGATGCCCAAACCGATGGTGTGGAAGATCTTCGATGTTGGTGGCGCGCGCAACCAGCGGCAAGCGTGGGCTCCGTACTTTACGGACGCAAACGCGATCATCTTTCTCGCTCCTATCTCCGCCTTTGACCAGGTCCTCGCGGAAGACCCGCGCGTGAACCGGTTGGAAGATAGTCTGCTGTTATGGCGCTCTGTCGTCTCCAACAGGCTCCTACAACACGTCAACCTCATCATCTTCCTGAACAAGTGCGATCTGCTCAAGGCCAAGCTTGAGAGTGGCGTCCGTCTAAATCAATACCTGCTCACATATGGCGAGCGGCCGAACGACTACGAGTCGGTCTCGCGATATCTGCGCAACAAATTCGGCCTGCTACATCAGCAGTACACACCTAACCCGAACCGCGAACTATTCAGTGCGTCTCTAACCGTTCATCGTGTTCCTTTTTCTGACTCAGTCCCGTAGTCCATTTCACAGCGGTAACGGATACTCGCCGAACTTCGACAATCATCGCCAACGGTACGTCCTTGCCCCTCTGGTTTGAGTTCTTCGACTAAGTGTACATCTTAGTCCGCGACATCATCGTACGACAAAATCTGAAGGACTCGAAATTGCTAGTCTAAAGACACCTCACCCGTCCAAGGCCGTCGTCATCTAACCGATCTTGCTCCATCTTCATGCTCCATATTACACGTCAACTCTACGACCTCTCCCATATACCATACGCCTCCAAATCACACTACCTCTTGGGGCTTGTTACATATCTTACCGCACATCCATCTTGTCGTCTCGCTCTATGTTGTCACAGTGTTGTCGTTGCAAATGGATGACTCCGTCTCTCGACGCGTTTTCATATCATATCTGTAGTCCATTGAGTCGAAAATAATGCATTGTCTGCCTACAGAATGCAGCGATGTCGCGCAGATCTTGAGCGCCTCAATCTCGCCTTGCGGCTGAAAAAAAGGATAAAATCAGGGAGTGGGAGCTTAGAGTTCGGGTACGGGGAATCGAACCCCGAGCTGCCGCGCGCTCCTGAGAGGCGGCAATGTTAGCCGTTACACCATACCCGATTACAAGGATAGAGTAAAAATAAATAAAAAAAACATCGTTGAAAAGGTCAAACGCGCTCCACGTGTCCGCGTCGCGGCGCGCTGGACGCTGCTGGACGTGACCGCGCTGCACCTTCACTCGCTACCAGCACCACCTATAGCGCGTTATTCGGGACTTATCATTGTTATCGACGCGTCATATCTACTGTTTCTTCCTATACACGTCTCTGCCCCAACTCCTTTGATCTTCTGCCACGCCGACGCGTCAGTATGCCAGGACCGGAAGAAGCTGGGCCGTCGAGACCCTCCAAACGGAAGCGGAAGACATCATTCACAGTGCGCTGATTTATACTGGTCGACTTTGAGCTTTACAAACACACGCGTATCTTTCAGCCTCCTCCTCGACGCCCTCCGCCTTCGAAGCGCGCGCCTGCATCCCATTCTCGGTCTGTTACCCGTGAGAGCGACAATCCAAGCTTTATGCTCTGACTCTCACTGCGAAACTCCTGTAGGCACCCCTTCTCCGGATGATGAAGAGATCCTGGAGACCGCAGACCTACTGCCTGGCGAGTCTCCTCCTGACGACAGCGATGGAAACTCTGAGCCGGACGATGACGACGACCGGAAGTTGCCAGTCAGGATGCTGACTGATTTCCACATATACGAAGACTATGAGGGCCAGCGCACTCTGCAGCAACCCGATTTGTTCGATCATAAGGATACCCAACTTCGAGCCGTAGGAGTCGTAGCTCCGTACTTTGTCAACTCAGATGCCAGCGACGAGGATGATGTTTTTGATACTACTCTTCGTCTGAGAACCACTCCCATACGTGACCTATACGTGCAGTACCTTGAGTACGACAGGTTAGTGTCCGACTCTGGTGGATCAAACTTGAATCTGCCTGAAAGTTCATCTAACGACCGAGATAGATTGATATGGATCGAAACCGATTTTGCGTGGTATGTTCTCTGCGAGCCCAGCAGGGAATATAGAGCACAGTACCAGGAGTTTGTGCAAAGACATCTCAGCCTTCAACTTTTGTGCTCCATGGCCGCAGATACGAAGGCTACTCTGGAAGATTTCCATAATGCTCTCGAACGCGAGATTTTGGGGCGCCAGTATCGAAAGAAAGACCTCGACGATTTTGTATGTATTTCAAGACCCTTCAATTGCATTGTAATAACATAGACTATCAGATGAATCTTTTGAGCAACTTCGCTCGCTCGGAAGGGCAGTCTATACTTCATGTCCCGCTCATTCGTGCTGTACGACAAGAATGCGGTCTTGATGGGGATAAGCTTATGCCGCAACCCGCGCCACGGACTCGAAAGCGTCGACCCATCATCTATCGCGATAGCCCGCGCCAATTCAATCTCAACAAGCGGCACGAAAAGGCCACCCCTACATGCATGACTCCATTCATCGACCGCTTGAAACGAAGGTACCACCCGTCATGGCTAGTTGACGGCGAGGTTGTCCACTGGGAACAGGACGATGAAGATTTTACGGGACCGAGCCCTGAGCATATAGAAGAAGAGCGCCGACATCTTCTGGCATGCGTGAGGCGAGCACGGGACGACGACGACGACACTGTCACAGTCCATCGGACGAACTCGCATGGCGACGTGATATCTGTCCATGTTGGGACGGAGACATACGCCGTAAGCCTGCGAAACCTTCACCGATGTTCTGGGCCGCCTGCTGAATCAGTTCAGGTCGGAGACGTACTTGTCTTCTTCCCTACCTCATCGTTCAATGGCAAGAAGCCCGACGCCCTTCCGAAGCGCGATCAAGATATCCCTGCCGGTACACGGCTTGAAGATCTGGGTTTTTGGTAACTTAGCGTCTTTACGCGTCTCAGAACTGGAGAAAGCCTGAATGCTGTTACTAGGTTTGGTAAGCTCGCGCACATCATGCGCCACGGCAAGGGCAGTCGGCAGGTCCTAGTTGGTCATATCATCTGGTTTGAGCATGGCTCGCGCACCCTTGTCGGCCGTGAAGGGGACCCAAGGGAACTCATGCTGTGGCCCCGTCAGTGTGACGACCAACCTCTGGCTGCCATCCATGGAAAAGTCGGTGTGCACATGTTATACGAGTCAGGTGTTATTATGGACCTCCCAGACAGTTGCTCTTACTTTTGTCGGTGGGTTGACTCGCAGATACCCAATGTTTGACACGTCACTGACACGCAACAGGTTTGTATACACAGAAGGACTGGGCTATCGATCGCTTCCGCCTTCAATCCCTCGCGACCGACCAGGGTGTTCAAACTGCGATCACAAGCATCAGCAGTTATCGGACGACGATCCTACCCCTGTCGGCATACAGGTCGGGTTCAAGATCCATGGACACTTGTACCACGTAAACGACTTTTGCCTCTTTTATCCCTCCCAAGAACCGGGTATCGCAGGTAAATTAGGTCTGGCGAGAATTGGGCAAATTATCTCCTTCAGGGTTGAGCGAGATCAGCTCGAGCTTCAGGAATACGGCCGCATCGCAGACTTGGTCTTGCCCCCCGATAAGATTGAGCGATCGTGGGATGAAGTGCGTCGGATTTCTTATCTACCGAATGTCACTAAGATGCTTCGTACTAGCGTCAACTCTTCGTGGGCTCAGCCGTCGTTATCCGGTTCGAAGCTGTCGTTGGGCCCTGTCAGGTACTCCACCGCGATGATGTGGTCGAAAAGACGACTTTCAGAGATATCTGTTCATACGTCGCCGCATCGCCAGTCAACTTCTGGGTTCGTTACAAGTCCGAGTCTGAATCCCCGGATAAATCATCTGTCGATGACCTTGTCGAGCTGGAGCCTATGGACGTTCCGCCCTGCCCTCATGGATGTCCCGAGAAACTCGCAGAGCGCCAAAGCAACCTCGAGTTGTTTTGCGAGAGCAAGGAGGGTCGAAAATGTCTCGACCTGTGCGCCGGGACTGCAGCGCTTAGTAAGGGTCTGAGTGAGGGGAGTCGAGGAGTATACATCACGTCGCATGCGGTCGAGATCAGGCCATCCGCCGCTCAGACGATACGGTAAGCGGTGCCACTTTTTGCCGCAAGCTCCAGGGTATCTGATCACCTTTGTAGTGAGAACCATCCGGGCACGAAGGTCTATGCAACTTGTGTAAACCCGCTGCTGGAAGCAAGTGTGAAGTGGCACAATGGCAATACCGCCACGTACTCCGAGCTCAAAACAGTCGATAGTAGTCTCCCAGATGCTCCTCCTCAGCCCGACGATGCCATTGACACGATCGTTGCCGGGATTCCTTGGTACGTTCTTGTAACACTCCCGAACCCTTCTACCCTCAAATTCTTTCTAGTCAACCACATTCTGGATTAAACGCCTTCAAGAGGAAGAAGGACAAGAAGGCGGACTTGATGCTATCCTTTCTGTCCTGGGTTCACTTCATCCGGCCGAAGTACTGTTGTGCAAGCTCGCTCTACTATGTTCTCTAACGCCCGATCCTCCAGCCACATCATCCTCGAGAACGTTCGAGGGTTCATGAATTTTGCAATAGACGGAGCTCCATTCGATAGCGAAGCCTCCCGCGGCAGCGGTCTCCGCTTTCTCGTCAATGTTCTGATGCGTCTAGGGTGAGCCGTCGCCATCATGACTGTCTGAACGACACTGACAAAACATGGAAACACATACCGTAGTTATCAAGTGCAGTTCTCGCTTCTCAATGCCGTACACTACGGCGCGCCGCAGCGCCGCGTGCGCTTCATTCTCTTCGCCGCTAAGATCGGAGTTCCCCTCATGCACGCACCAAAGCCAACGCATTATCACCCCAGCGAAGATGCGAACTTGACATACAGCCACCTCAATGCTGAGGGTCAAGACGTCAAGCTATCTGCACACGAGGCGAGGCAGTATCGCGTGCCATTGCGTTATGTCTCTGTCGAGGACGCGATCGGCGATCTCGCGCCGTGGGATCTGTAAGTATCGCCGGTATTCATACCCTACAACAGAATATACCGACGCAATTTTCAGGGAGTCGCCGGATGACAGAGTTGAGACAGACTTTTCGAGGGATGATGCTAGACTCGTCCAGCTTCGTGAAAGCCTGGCTACCCTGTGCGGGCTGCCTGACATTGAAGAGTACCCTCAGTTATCCACTGAAGAAGGTATGGTCGGACCTCAGGTTGACCGATACACCCACGATAATTCGTACGTGGGCCCGCCGCGCTCCACATTCCAGGAGGCAATGCGGCCGGTGGGCAAGGACGTGCACGAGCTACAGCACTTTTCTTTGAAGCTCGGAGACAAAATGTCGCAGCTGTGCGTTGTCGACCTCATCTCAAACTTCTGCTTATTCTTATTAACGGGGATACAGCGTGCGTCTCGTTCCACTCGTCCGGCGCGCGGACTGGCGAGACATTGCGGATGGGTGGGTGGAGAGGTTGTCGGACCCTACTCGTCGTACCAAGGATTGGAAAAATGGTCAGTACACTGAAATATAGCACTCAGGCTATCCGCTGACCCGCTGTTCTCAGGGACTCTCGGTCGCATTGACAAAGATGATGTCTTCCAGACGATCGTTACGAACGTTCATCCGCTCGCAAAGCAGGGATGGGTGTTGCATCCATATGTACGTATCCTCCTTTATCAAGTGTGACAGAACCTATGTACTGAGCAACTAACGTGACAGTGCCGCCGTATGTTGAGTATACGCGAGCTCGCACGCGCGCAAGGAATTCCAGATTGGTTTCATATATATGCACCATTAGATGATCGCCACCGCGTGATAACTCGCTCTGGAGTGATAGAGGTATGTCCCAGCCATCATTCGCGGCCGTAGTACTGATCTTGGGGCGCAGATGCATCGTCTGCTTGGAAACGCCGTACCAATGCCACTCTCTGCTGCCATAGGGTGGGCAATGCTCATGGCCGACTTTGAGCCATGGTACGCACTTCCGGAGAACGAGCGATGGTCCGAGCTTTTTGGGAGCTAGTTTGATCAAACGATTCATATGAGATACCCGCCGTAGAGGATGCGCATGAGTTCACACTGTTATCGAGCTGTACGTCAAACTGCATTGTTGTTTCGGAACATTATTGCATTGAACTCGTCGCGACTATGATACACTTGCACAATATACACTATCGATTTAGAAGCATCAATATTTCCAGGTAAGTACCGAGCCTTCAGTTCAGATGTTCGTTACTGCCTACTCGTCATCCTCCTCGATATCCACTAACTCCCTTCCCTCTTCAACCATCTCGCCCTCAGTGCATCCTATACCAAGCACAACGCCGCCCCGTCCAGCCCTCAACACCGTCTCAGTCTTCATACTCTCCAATAAGACCACCGCATCGCCCTTCTCGACCCGATCCCCGACCTTCACCTTGATCCCAATGACAAGCGATGGCATCGGCGCACGCAATGCACCGGCAGCTGGCGCCACGTCTGCTGCGAGGGAAAGCAGCCACGCAGGGGGCGCAAGCGCGAGCGTTGTGTGTGCGCCGTCGACGGAGAAGACGTGTAAGCGAGACGCGTTCGAGCCTGGTGCAGCATGTGGCGGAGGCAACTGCTGCACGACGGTCGCGCGGCGTAGCGCGCCTGTAAGTGTGGTATGGATCTCTGTCGGCGAGACGAGAGATGCATGCACGTTTTCGAACGTCGTTGGCTCACTTCCAGTCGCAGAGCCCACTACGACGTCGTATGCCCCTACTTCTGCTCGTGTGCGCACTGTTACGGGCCAAGATTCCAAAGAATCGCCTTCACCGGTTTGGAGAGTGACAGTGCGCACGGCGGCGTCACCTGCGAAGCGGCGAGCACCTAGCGACGTCCAAGGTGACGCGCTAGCAGGAGGTTGATCGCGAAGGACAGCGAAAAGCGCCGCTTGCGCGAGGACTTCTGGACTGGGTGGTGAAAGCGGCGGGAGAAGCTCCGCACCGTGCCTCTGCAAGCTTCTGGTCAGTGACTGGGCTTCACGAAACCAGCACCGACGTTGCTTACCGGGATGAACCCCGTATCGACGTCTCCCTCGATGAACTTCGGATGTTGGGCGAGCGCGCGCAAGAACTCGACGTTCGTATGCACTCCAACAACTCTGTACTCCTCCAGCGCACGCGAAAGTATGCGCAGCGCACTTGCGCGATCCGGGCCATGGACAACAAGCTTGGCGATCATAGGGTCGTAAAAGACGCCAATCTGTGCACCCGCACCGAAGCCCTGCTCGAGACGCACCGAGGGCACGACGATCGTTTGTGCCGGCGCCGCGCTGACCGCTTCTAGACCACTGAACGAGTGCGTGGCAGGTGGGAGCGGTGGTGCGAAGATTGTCGTTGGCTCGGGTGTCGAGACGTACAGCAGGGCGCCTGAGTCGGGCAAGAAGCCGTTCCGTGGGTTCTCGGCGTAGATGCGCGCCTCGAATGCATGGCCTGCGAGCGGGATTTGCTCTTGGGAGAGCGGAAGAGGGTTTCCCGCTGCAACCTAAGAATATGAAGATAGTTAGCTAAGTGCGGAAAGACGGTATTGTCAAAGCATACCTCAAGTTGCCATTCGACGAGGTCGAGCCCGGTGATCATTTCCGAGACTGGATGCTCTACCTGCAACCGGGTATTCCTGTAGTCCATAGCAGTCAGAAACTTCTGCCCTCGTGTGCGATAGGCGAGCTGATCACGCGTACATTTCCATGAAGTAGAACCGTCCATCATCGCGGTCCAGGATGAACTCGACAGTACCCGCGCCGACATAGTTAACAGCTTTCGCTGCTGCCACGGCCTTCTCGCACAGATCGGCTCGTAAAGCAGGCGCAAGACCCGGAGCAGGGGCTTCCTCAATGATCTTCTGGTTGCCTTCACACAGGAGTGCGTCAGAACGGGATGACCACAGCAGATGATCTGGACGTACGCCGTTGTACGCTGCAGTCGCGCTCCCACAAGCTTACTGCGTTTCCATGCGTATCCGCAAAGACCTGTACCTCGACGTGCCGCGGGCGCCCAACGAATCTGCAATGCACTGGTCAGCAAATGCGTCTTCTCCGCGCCGAGAAGGACGTACTTCTCAACAAGGACATCCGCGTTGCCAAAACTCTTGAGCCCCTCGCGTTGGCAGCTCGCGAGTGCCTCCTGGAACTCATCGGCGGAATCCACAGAGCGCATGCCCTTGCCACCACCACCATGGACGGCCTTGATGAGCACCGGGAAACCTTTACGCAACGAGTTCTCAGCGAGTGAAACGAAGATGAGAATGAGAAACGCCTACCAATCTTCTCAGCCTCTGCAAGTAGGAAGTCGGCATCCTGATTGGTACCGTGGTAGCCTGGCACACATGGTACGCCAGCAGCAGACATGATCGTCTTGGATTCGCTACGGGGTATCAGTTAACGTTCACTTCCCTTAAATTGTAGGAAAAACAGACCTCTTGGAGCCCATGCTAACTATTGCACTCGCTGGTGGGCCGATGAAGACGATACCAGCGGCCGCGAGTGCTTCCGCGAAGGCGGCGTTCTCGCTCAGAAAGCCATACCTACGCGTTATCAGTATGATACATACTTATGATTACCTTGAGCACCTACCCAGGATGAACGGCCTGCCACGAAAAGAAGAAGAAAACAGGTTCACGTCAGTCGTGACAAGAAAGTGGGACGAATAACGTCTGATGTGTACCTGCGCGTCGCTTCGCCTGCAAACGTCGATAATCTTGTCCGCGCGGAGGTAGCTTTCCGAGCTCGGTGCAGGGCCAATGCAGTAGGCCTCGTCCGCCTGGACATTCGTGTCAGAAATGGAACAAGTAGAGCATGTAACGAGCTGACCAGCTGAACGTGCATCGAGCCCGCGTCAGCCTCGCTGTAGACGGCGACAGTGCGTACACCAAGCTTTTGCGCTGTACGTATAACGCGGCATGCTATCTCTCCGCTACATTGGCTGTCAGAATTACACGCGTTGAAGGCGAATGCAAGCAGCATACCGGTTTGCGATGAGAATCTTGTCGAAATGTGGCTTCTTGCCAGTAGCAAAAGTATCATGGATGGCTTCGGTCGCCAGTCCTCGTGTACGAGTAGAAGGTGTGGGCTGCACGCGAGTCCGGGCTTGTAGTTGGGGAAGTGGCTGGTGTTGGGTGGACAGGGCGCGCGCGAGACGAGATCCGGCCGGCGCGCTTGCGCGGGCGGCGGCACGGCGCAGAGAGGAAGTGGCAGCGTTGCGCGAGGTAATCATCGTGTACAGACACTACTGCTTAGAGAGTTGGATAATGTTGGAATTAGACACTTCGCGGCCAAGTAAGACACTGAGACAGATATGCTGAGAGTCGAGGTGTTTACAGCGAGCACAATGCCAACGATCCCCTTGATATGGGTTTGACTAGGTCGTAGCCGTCGTTTCAGTGCGGCACAGTTCGTGTAGGCAGAGCTGTATTCGAGTGAAAGACGGCCTCAGTAGTTATATAAGGGTTGACAATCCAAAGGAAGTGGTCAAGTTCAGAATGCGGGGAAGGCATGTCCCGCGTCCGCGAACTACCCCTATCCGGTTCATCGGCCCGATCCCCGATCACGGCGAATCGTGTCGCCGATTCGTCCTTTTCCCTGACGTCGACCGCCACGATGGTCAGTACTGTATCATCATTAGCTTGTGCATGACAGACGTTCCCTGATACTTCTGGCACCGGTGATGTTCTCATGTTCTACCTTTTGGTGCTACTGCTGTGTACAGCATTCTCGATGAACAAGCGATTATTTTTGAACGCGTCCCAAGGACATGCTTGCCATGCATGAACTTCTCCGCTTGCTGTTCGCACATCATGATAGCAACTTTGGTCAGTTGAGCTTCGCGGTGGGAGTACTAGCGGTCTGTGCGCAATCTTGCACTGCTTCGCAAGCGCTCGCAGCTTGCTGCAGGCACTCATCGCCCGTCTCCCTGCTTCCACTCCCATGTCGTCTTCGTCGTTCTTCCAACGACTCAGGATCGTCAAGGGTCGCTCTGATACTACGATTACTCCACCCAAGGGTGAGTGATACTTACTAGGACGACTGCATGCGACTAACATCGGGTGCAGCCGTCGGATCGTCCCCAGGAGCGGATCGCAAAGAACCTGGCCCGCATCGTGCGTCGGTTCGCTACGTTCCTGATCATTGACGCGTATCTAACCTGCAGCGATATAGGTCACCCGAGTGATATTCTCGCCGAAACTGGACTTGGTGCGTCAAGTTTGTTCAAGAGTTCTGTACCAGATACACTCAGTGATGTTTAAATCATAGACTCGTATAACGCGGATGATCCTGGTCTGTCATTACCCACAGAGAGTTAGACCAAATCCGCTAACGTGAGGACAGGCTTAGAGATCGAGGCTGCGATCAAGCGCTACGCTAGTACAGGCTGGGAGGGACTAAAGCTTCTCCTACGCGTGCTGAAGGAATCGTCCGACGGTCTGACGCCGCTGAAGGCGGCAATTGGGGGAGCGGTAGCACTCATTGACATTTTCGAGGTGCGCACAGGCCTTCCTCTCTCAATTTCTGATTGCTCACATAATACGTAGACGACGAAGTCAAATAGCGCAGATATCGCACAAGTCGCTCAGCACATCGATAGATTGATGCTCATTCTCGCGAGCCGTCTACGCGATGGCGAGCGTATAGAGTCGACGGTTGTCATCGGACATTACGAAGTGTGAGCCGTTTCCACGACATGGTACTCTGCGGACTCTCATGCCCGACGATTACAGAGTACTCTCCGAACAGCTGAAGGAAGCATGCATCAAATTAAGGCGGGGATGGTTCAAACGCGTGATCGAAAGCACTCAAGACCGTAACGAACTGATTGCTATGTCCAGTAAGATTGCAGATGCAATGCAGGAGCTGCAGGTAAGTGTGTTCTCGTTACATTCCTATCATCTACTGAAGTGTGGCCAAGTTGAAGATAGGTCTCTCGGTGGAAAAGGTTACTGGGCAGATTCTGGAGGTTTGTCGCAAGCAACGAAGGCTTGTTTCTAACGTTGACGACGCGGCCTTTAGGAAGTGGTCTTCCAAAACCTGGCAAGAGCAGAGGCCGCTGCGTATTCCGCTGCCATCTCTCCCAATGGTTTCTCACGGAGGAATTGCACACTGGGTACCCGAGTTGAAATCATCGACGATATCTTGGCTTGGGCGCTCAATCAGGATGACCTAACTGCTCCCGTATACTGGGTCTCGGGACTTGCTGGTCAAGGAAAAACAACCATCGCCTATACCATCTGCGATCATCTGAAGAGTCGTGCAGATGAGGTGTCGACGATTTCGTTCTTCTGCTCTTCTCAGCTCGATAGCGCGGGAGAGAAACTGCTCGTGTCTACACTCGCGTTCGAGCTTGCCGAATCCTCCGCTTCCTATGCTTCGAAGTTGCTTTCCGTCTTACGAACCGAGCGCAATCTGAGCCATCAAAGGCTTGACATACAGATGCGCAGACTATTCGTTGAACCTTGGGCGAGCAGTTCAAACCGTCGCAAAGACCTACGCCCCACCGTCATTGTCCTCGACGCCATAGATGAAAACGAGGCGGGAATTGAATTCACGGACTTACTTTTGTCCGCTATACGCAAAGGAGAACTCTCTGGTCTCCGTATCCTCATTACGAGCCGCCCATCGCCGGAGCTTTCAGCCCTATTTGGACGTACAGACGGACCCGATGTCCGCCGTCGTAACCTGAACCACGTTAGCGGAGGTGCGGTGCACCAGGATATCATAACTTATCTGAGAACGGAACTTCCGGAACATGCAGACCGTCGTGAACTGCACGAGTTAGCCGATGTCTCCGCCGGTTTATTCATTTACGCTGCCACTGCTCGTCGAATCGTTAGGCCGAAAGGCATCCGAAGGACATCGGACGAAGAAGTGGTAAAGATGCGGCAACTTACTACTCGTGCATCTTCTGTGTCTACACCAGGTCTTCTAGACGACTTATACAAGGGGATCTTGGATAAACTCTTCACTGGGCTCGATGTGGAAGAGCAAGCCCGGCGACGGCGAATTCTCCTTATTGTGATGTGCCATTCCCGGCCTCTTACGATCCCGCGGTTGAGCGAACTTGCAGAAGTGACGGACGAACTCGTTCAGATTGTGATTGAAGTGCTTTACCCGGTGTTGTATATCGGCGAGCTGAACTTGGTACTCTGGCATCATGCGTCCTTCCGGGACTATATTCTTGCCACACATACCAGTGCGTTGTGCACGACATGGGCCATCATCTCTCGCAGTTACTGGACGCTATCTCAGAAAGACACGGATCTTGCGACAGAAGTGGAAGTCCTTACTACCCTATTCTTCGGATTACACCCATCGGAGATCACCGAATCCAATGCCTCACAAAAGCTCGTTGATGCCATTGCACTTCCTCTTCTTCCGCAGATGCTACCGAATGATGGATACGTTGTACCTATCATACCCAACCCTCCATCGGAATATGCACATAGCAGCACCAGCCATAAGAGGGCTCGTGCAGAATCCATTGGAAAACGGCCTAAATCTATGCCTGGAAAAGGGAAGGCGCACAGAAAGAAGTGATGGTCGATAGAAATGCCAAAGCTGCGGATTGGGGTTGGCTAGCCCTATGGGAGAGGTCACATCATACGACTAGCACGACCAAGGGTACGCTGGTGACGGAATGAGGCGTCGTTGCACGAGCCTTGTATATAATCGCATTGTAGGAAAATAATGGGATCAGGAATGATGACCGCTTTATTAGGCGCAAGCGCAGCGGTACAATTGCATTCTCGGCCAAGCCGGAAAGTTCCACACATGGACCTCAACGACCGGAAACAGGAGAAAACAGGTACTGGCAGCGCTGTGGCCGTACATGGCAAGCCTTGTCCAACGCGCGCCGCGAGTTGCGATACACGTGTTTCCGCGGGGAACATGAGCTGCGGAAATGCAAGACGCGCATCGCGTCGGCCCTCCTGCAATTAACCTCGACCTGTGCACACGCATAGATATCTACATTGCTCTTTCTACAGAATACACTGCATGATAAAATATCGCTCCCACACAGGACGGGCGATGATGCAAGGCTGTGCAAACAGGTACATAGCCGCCCAAGGAAGGATGTCAACAGCCCGACTTGTCCACACCCCGCCACGACACCCATCATGCCTGTCCCGCGCCGCCAAAACTCTACTTCTGTCGACGAGTCATGGCAGGTCCTAGTAATACGTGCCACGCAGTGGCAGCATCTACGCCCAGAAAAGGCCTGGCGCCCAATCATCTCGCTTGCTCTCGACTCTCCCTCCTTATCCTCTACAGCCGCACATGATCTTCTACTTGGCGCAGACGGGCAGAATCCCAATTTGCGGTTACCAGCTCTACTGCCGCCAGATACACACTCGCGCTCGACGCTTGTGCTCGGCGTGCACTACCAGCCTTCTGGCAAGAGCACAGGCAAAGGCCGTAAACGCCGACGCCTACTAGGCGCCACCAAGCTTCCTCTTTGCGATGTACTGGCGAAGCAGGCTGGCGCTATAGACCGATGCTGCGAGGTCAAAGTTGCGCCTGGTGTTGGAGCTGGAGGGAAGAAGAAGAACACTGGGAATGGAGGCGTGAAGATGATGAGCGTCTTCTTGAGGGTGCGCGCGCCGACGGAGAGCGCTGGTGAGGGGAGCGAGACACTTGTTGAGTCTCGCAACGAGTCGCCTTGTATGTATCTATTCCTTGCTATGTACTGTGTTATAGATACTGATACACTATTGACAGTTGCAGACAGTACAGACTCGAACGCCACAGACTCGGACGCACATTCAGAAGTCGACGAAACGCCCTGCGCGCCTACCCCGCTACCCTCAGGCTTGCGCAGACGACGACGGAAAGTTAAAGGCTACTTCTCTGAAGACGAATCCTGTTCCGTGTCCTGTTCGTCAGACTCTGAAGGTCCCTCCCCACGCACGCCTACGTCCACCCGCTCTCGTTCCCGCACCCGGTCCCGATCTGCATCGCGCGTCAAGTTCGATGTATTCGTGGAGGACGAACATATGGAGATCTACCCCGACCAGATCGCACCTTCTCTTCTCCCGCGCGTGAACACCTTACAATCGACGGCATCAGCTGATTCCCGCCTATCCGTCGCGTCTGTATCGTCCCGACTAAGTGGCGCGTACGATGCTGTCACGTACTACCGTGAGCTGCGCGATGCAGAACACGACTCACATCTTGAACTTGTGCTTGGGAGACTTGTAAGGGAATGGCAATATGTCGGTGCTACATTGTTGGCGGTCGCGGCGTATGTGTTTCCTTCATACATCTAGCAAGCAACTTAGCGCTGACATGCACTTAGCCTTGATACAACTGTCTTTGGTTTCAGCTCTGGGACGCTATTCGGTATGGACGGCTTTGCCCTCCGAGCCCTTACCGTCTCCGCCATCGCCTCTGCATTAGGCCTCGCGCTCGACGCGGGATTGCTTTTCTTTTACCTCGGTGCCGACGCGCAGAAGTTCCAGGTACTTCTCCTCACTCTTCTGACGGTGAATGTGTATTAACTGGTTCGCGATTCTGTAGGCCCTTGCACAGTCGATGTACCCTTCGTACTTCTACTTCGCCCTAACATCGCGTCTGCCCTTGCTCTCCGCGTTGATCTCTCTTCTCGCGCTTGCGGCCTTCCTCCTCGCTGTGGCGTTCATGGCGTGGCCAAGTGCAGTGCTTGCTGCATGTGGCGTGGCGGGCGTACTCGTCGGGCTGCAATACGTCGTGAAGGCGGGAGAACTGTTCGGTCGCGCAGTCGGCGCGGGCGTACGCAGCGTACGCGGTGTGTCGGGGTTGTACGCTTCGCGGGAAGACGCAGAGGGCTCATCGCGTCCGACACCTGCTGGGGCTGAGTTACGAGCCGCGGGTGTCACGGTGCCTCCGAGGGCAGGCAGCGCACCACCTAGACCGCCACGCGCACCTGAGCGCGGGCGCACTGGGGTAGATGTTCGAGAGACGAGGGAGGGTGTATGGGTCGATTTGAGGGATTCATGATGCGGGACTTTGGAGGATACTGGAATGAATATTGAAGTTTACGAGGATATTATTGTACTTCTTTGGATACTCTGCTATTTGGATATTATACTGAGCTTTTTCGTTGACTTGTGTAAGCATATCGCGGCAAGTATATACCCGAAAACGTGCGCAAGAATGACAACTTCCCACATTGCATATACATGTACAACGCCAGGGCTTATACCACTAGGCCGAAGGGCAATATAAAGTGGGCTGGGAGTGTGGATTGGATTGGGCTGGGCTGGATCACGCATTCACAGTATTTCGCATGCAGAGCACATTAATATTGATCCTAATGAGGCACAGAAACGACGGTGCGCTGAGAGAGCGACGAGCACTGGTGCAACAAGGCCATCAGGCCAGTGAAATGTCCGTTGGAAGTTCGAGTCGAGGATGTTAAGAAAGCAGGAGTACCACCATAAGCATTAGATGCTAAGTGTACGCTCTCAAGCGACAGATGCAGATGTCGTGGCCACAGGGACAACCTGCGTCGTGACTGCAGAGGCAGCAGACGTGACTGCAGATACAGCTTCCGTCGTAAGCGCAGTGGCAGCGGACGTCACGGTAACTGCAGAGGCAGCTTCCGATGTCACGGTGACTGCCTCTGCAGCTTCCGACGTCACGGTGATTGCAGAGGCAGCTTCCGACGTCACGGTGATTGCAGAAGCCAGCTCGGATGTCGTGGCTCCAGAGGTAGCGGCTGTCGCGGCTGCGGAACTAACGAATGTCACGGCCTCCGGCGAAATGAGACGAGAGGTAACGGCACCAGTGCAGCCTGGGCTGTTGACGCTCGATGAGTACTGGAACTGTAAGGCTCGTCAGCGCAAGAGCAACGCGGCAAAGACATTGATTGGCGTACGTAGTCTGCGAAGTTCTGGAAGGGGACCGCCGAAGAGCAGAATGCCGTCCAGTCTTGCACGTTCCCGAATAGGTCAATAACGTATTGAACGTTGGTTGGGTACGGGCCAACGGTCGTATCGAGGGACCTATCGAGATATCGTGTCAGTTACAGTGGGCAAGTTCGACAAGGAGACGTTCTTACGAGTAAAACCCGTCGATGAAGTTCTGCTGGCTCACAGTCTTGCCGTCCGTCGAGATAGAGTTGAAAAGCTGGAAGATGGATTGAGGTCAGATGCCCGTATGCCAGTGATCTTAAAAGAATAGCGCACGGCAGTCGTGACCCTCGGCAAGTTGACACTTGCAGGAGCTGGTCCACTCAAGCCTCTGTCGCTGTGAACGGCAGCGAGGAAGCCGTCCACGGGGCGTTGACCACCGAAGCACGTCGCACCGAAGACGCAGGCCTTGATATTCCAGGCATCGCTGAGGTCGGGCTTGACTGACGCTGCACACGTCGTCTGAAGGGCCTGGCAGGAGCCGTTGTCTTCAGACTGACGCTTGGAGGGAGCCGCATATGCAGAGAAAGCGACGGAAAGAAGGAGCAACGATGAAGAGAGCATGGCGGAAGGATGTAGTAACGAGAGAAGTAGAAACTCGACTGACAGTTCATGGTCACTACTCGCCTGTCTTTATAGAGTACAGATTGTCCGATAATGGTCATATGAACGCGTTTTGGCAAGGCCAGCAGTCGCCGCCTCGGCTATGCTTGGTTACCAAAGCATGCGCTTTGAGAGCGCTCAGGGAGACAACGGCGATCCGTGGCCGTCGTTTGTTAGCAGCTGTAGCGAGCCTCAGTTTGAAGGCATACTTCACCAAGTTGCTCACAACTCAGACGTGAACTAGCGTCAAGAAGTTATGGGGCGCGCGGATTCGATCTTGTAGACCACTTCAGTAATCAGCATAGAAGCACGCATCGCGCGCGAAACTCTGCAGGGTGAGTACGCGCGGTATGCGGCACATTTGCCTCATGATGTCCAAAGCCGAAGGGACGCATAGCCACAGAACGTTGACAATGACATGCACGAGTTTGTGACCACGCGAAAATCGCCGCTCATACATCATGCACTAAACAGCTGGAATGATGACTGTCCCTGGATCCACAGCTTGGCAGGCAGTTACTCAGCAAACCGTGATGACCGAGACGGCGAAGTCAGACCAACGTGGTGAGCTTCAAGAAGAGAGAGGAGGCGCAAATGCGACGGTGGGTCTGATCAGTGATAGCCCGTTGTCTTTACCACGCTATTTCCGCCGTCGTACAGTGGTGCACAGCCGGTGCGCATGCACCCATTGTTGGACTTGTTAGGACTTGTTGCCTCGACTCGGGTGTACGCAGGTGTGACGAATGCATGCAAGTAAGTTCTCATAGGGTTGGTGCATATGAAGATGGAATCTCGTCCAGCTCAGATCACCCATCGATCTAGCACACGAAAGGCGCGTGGATTGGAATCTGTGCGTAGACGTCAATTCTTGTTAACGGGAAACAAGATACTAAATCGAAGGCGTACCTCGCTTATCGGTCTCTCTATCTCCACGCGGAGAACGGTTTTGGTCGTCTCCAATATATACCGGACATCGCGCGAGCGACAGTAAGGACAGTTCGCCGCTTCCTCGCGAGCGGCCTTCAGCGGACGGGAGAAAGCGTCGTCCATTGACAGCCTGTCCGACCCGCAGACAAGTGGATGTGCAGTCCTCATATAGGTCCGCCACCACGCGGGTGCCGAGAAAAGGTTCATGGGCGTTTGTTCAGAGACTCCCGCGTTGGGATCCCCAAATAGCCCAATGGCATTATCACAGATGCAGCTTTTCTCAATCGTCATATCCGAGTCTTCTGGCATAATCTTCTCCATAAATAAATCCCGAAGCACTTCATGCCCGACTCTACACTGGATGTAGCACCCAACATTGTCTTCATCGATGAGATCATCCAAAACGCCGGGAACGCTATGCGCGTACTCCTGGAGCTTTAGGAGAGCGGATGCAGGCACCTCGTCAAACTCGGGAGCGTCAATGGAAGCTACGAATGGCCCAACGAACACCGGGCAGCCGCGCGCAAAGCGTCTGGGAACTCGTATCGCCATGCGACGACGTAAGCGACGTCCGGCTGGTTCTGCGCGTATCGTATCAGCGCCTTCTCCGCGGCCTCGCGCATGAACGCAATCGCATATTTGTGCGCAAGGCTAGCAGTGCGCTTAATGTCTTCAAGCATGGAGAGCTTCGGTTCGGGGCAGAAGGCGCGAGGATGATTGTAACGCTAGAGAAGTCGCAGTGACGGTGCATCCTCTGTCATCGATATGACGGCGCGCAAGGATGACTCTGTCGATGTGGATGGCTGAGGAAGAGAAAGCATGTCGTGGAAGACATGCGAAGCCAGCAGGAGAATGGCCTTGTAGACGGCAAAATCAACGCCATCGGAGGAGCGTAGGATCAGCTCAGCGTCGGGTGCATTGAACTGCTCGTCAAGAGCTGCTACGGACGGTGATGGGCTTGATGCGGGCATTGTCGGCCTAGAGGATGTGCGGGAGTGCGTATTTCCAATCAATAAGACGGTGCTGGTGAAAATAGACAACGACGACGGTGGTAGTGGTGGCAGTTGCTGAGACGCGCCGCGGCGCGTCGAGCCTCGTCGAGCGCGCCGATTTGAGTGCGTCTTCACTACTTACTGCCATCATCACTTGCTTTTGTGACTCTCGAGCTACCATGTTGCACCAAGAAGATCTGACCAGCATGCACGAAGAGCATACCTCGCTACCTCTCATAAACCGTCTACCGGACGATATCCTCTGCGAACTTTTCCATGCTTTCGCCTTGATCGCTCCCCCTCGCAGTCCCAAACTTACCATATTTCGGCGCTCTGAGTCTGGAGCCCTGGGATGGATCATTTTGACCCACGTTTGCAGTCGCTGGCGTCAAATAGGGCTGAGCCTGTCTACGCTCTGGGCCGGGATAGTCTGCGTGTTCCCCTCTGGGATTGCCTTGGTCGTTCAAAGGGCAAAACGCACCCCGCTCACCGTGAATATCCCCCACTCAACCGGTTTAGCTATGAATTCCTGAAAGATAATATGTGACCTTGGACTACCTCATCGAACGCGCATCTTCCACTACGACGAAACGAATAGCTTGCGCCCGTCGCATGACGATTGGGATGCTATCCTCGCTGGCGAGACGCTCCCTTTATTGGAAATCTCGGTCTTGCATCAAGGACGTTGGAAGATTCGACGTCATCTGTGCAAGACCCGCTCATTGCCCCGGCTTTGCGAAATCTGACGATGAACATCCCATACTCTATCCGCGCTGATCATCTGACAAGCTTCCATTCCACCGGCTCAATCTGGCACTGGAAACTCCTCCTTCAGACTCTACGACATTGGCCCTCTCTGGTTGAACTAAACGTGGATACCGTGCATGGAGACACCGATGAATATTTGTCCGAGGACACTTATAATGCAATAAAACGTCAAATCCGTGAACCGAGTGTCGTGCGCTTATCTAACCTCCTCACTCTCAGGATCAAGTCCTGCGGGGAAAAGGCCTTGCAGCTGTTATCCCATCTTGATCTTCCAGGCAACTTGACTTTCATCGTCGACCAGATATGCGGTTTGGACGAAGTTGAGATCCTGCAACGGTTGCTCTCTCAACCTGAATTATGACATGCACCCTGTGGCGTTCTCACTATCACGGATACGTCTAAAACCCCTGGCTGGCACCCTGTAATGACAATCTCTCTCGCGGACGACCCACCCGATTTTTCCATGCATTCGCACGCCTTCAAGAACGGATTTTGGCTCAGCGGGATGCTCGAAAACAACATGATCCTGGACATAATAGATGCGATTCCCAAAGCAGTCGTGTCATCGATACACACCCTAGCCTTAAACCATGATGCTACGGAAACAGATTGCGACCACGGATGTCAAGGGTCCTTCTCAGATATCCCTCAACATTATATACCTGAGCCATTCCGGCGCTTCTCTGGAGTTACGACGCTTCATCTTCGCCGCCAGGGCAATGAGACTTTTCCAGACATGCTTTCCTCGAGCCTCACGGGCGACTGGCTCTTTCCTGCATTACACACCCTCGTCATCATCATGGTGGAACCCGTCGAGCGGTCGTGGTGGTCCAGCCTCTGCACTGTGCTTGCTGCTCGACAAGCGGCTGGAAAAGCCCTGGCGCGCCTGATCGTACGCGGCCGCGCTTGTCATGCGTACGGTGCAAACGACGCAGAAGATGAGTTCCGTGCAACAGTGGAAGGGTATGACAATGATATCGCGCAACATGTCTGGATGGAGCATTGCAAAGTCACACTGGAGGACGAGAGGCTGGTCGTGGGTGAAGTAGTAGACGAAAGGGACGGGCTTGATTGCGACTGCGGCCGTTGGGTGATGCTTTAGTATCGAAGTACATTTTCTTGTTCCCATTCGATACATATGATCCCTCCCCCATTCCGTTAAACTACCGTTAACGCCGATTACTCTGCTACAACCTCCATCCATCCTAACACAATCAATTGTGTAATTACATGAAAGGAGCGCCCAGTGGGATCTAGAGGTATGTTAGGCCAGGTTGAAAAAGCCACGTATGACTTCAGGTACTGACATTTTCGAGGCGCTTCTCGATCTCTGCGCGAAGTGCGTTCGTGGTAAACTCCAGTATAGCCTGAATGTCCCGCAATCTGCATTCAGGACAGTCGAGCGCACGTTTACAGGCGTCTGGAAGCGCTTTGGAGACTGCATCGTCGAATGGCGGTCTGTCCGACCTCATCACGGTTGTAACAATGGCACGTATGAATAGCCACCACCACTCCCGTACAAGACGTAAAGGTCGTGTATGGGAACTTGAGTCCGATTCCGGCGCTTTCTCCGCTTCGGCGATGCAACGGAGCAACAGTTGCTTGCACGTACACTTCGCGGCTAGGATGTCCGACCTGAGGTAGTCTTCCGCAGTAAAGATACTCGGGTCTATCCAAGACATGACACTTTGAGACTTGAAGTTATACTCGGCGTTGAGCAGGTCTTCCAGTGCTGCAGGAACGGAGTTCTGGTATCGCAGCAGTTTGAACACCGACGACGCAGGAACTTCGTCCCACTCCAGGGCATCCGGACTGGCCACGAAGGGTTCTAGAGAGCGCCGCGCCGTAATCCTTAGGGCTACCGGGTACTCGTATCGCCACGCCACAGCGTAAGCAATATCTGGGTGATTCGTCGCAAAACGCACGAGCGCCGTCTCCGCCGCATCGCGCATGAGTCCGATGTCGTACTTCTGCGCGAGCGTTGCGGCACGCTTGATGTCGTCGATTATCAGGAGATCGGGCTCCGGACAAAGTGTCCGCGGGTAACAGAAGCATAACATCAGCCTCAGTGACTGAGCGTCTTCGGTCATATGTATGACTGCCTGATCGCGCGCGGTGGTGTCTTCATTGCATTTCGGTGGTTGGGGAAGAGAGAGAAGGTCACGGAAGACAGGCGACGATAGCTGAAGAACAAACTTGTGAACTGCGAGGTCAACACCGTCGGATGATCTCAGAATGATCTCGGCGTCCGCTGCGTTGAACTTCATATCGAGGGCTGGGACGGATGGCTTGAAAGGGATCTGCCCAGACATTGCGATTGGATGGTCCTTGCGTGCACGTTGATTGAGGGATCGGGCTATACAGTATCACGCGCGATTTGGAAGTATATGTAGGCGAGCGAATCGCTCGACAAGTCCCTTCGACAGCCGGATGATGGTGGTGGCAGGTTGCAAGGCGCGTCTCAAACTCGTGGTAACACTACGGTGCATGGGTATCACGGTATTTGCCGAACATTCGGCCCGGCCGCGCCGAGCTTCAAAGCCGTCGACCACAGCGGTGCAAATGTGCATTGGTTCAGACAGTACGCCAGAACGTGGCTGGTTTTTAAGTGAGGCGTACAGATTGATCCAAAGTCCAATAGATAACGCGGTTCGATGCCCCATTCGTACACATCCTGTCAGTCGTTGTGGTTCATGAAGGGTGCATCGATCGGAACCTGTGCGGGTGTCACTACCGAGTCCAAGGATCTTCGTGAGGTTAGAATTGCTCACCCTACGAAACCGCCTTTCAATCTCATTGCGAAGGTATTGCTTGGTGACGTCCAGTAGACCCGGTACGTAAAAACGCCTGCAATAAGGACATCCCATGGCTTTTTCATGCGCATGACGGAAAGGTTTGTGAAGCGTAGAATTCAACGTCGATAGGCTCAGCGAGCGTTGAGATACCGCCGTGACAATAGCTTCGATGTAGGTCCACCACCACATGGGCATCGGACCTCTTTTCGACAAACTGTCTTCGTAGAAAAGGCTGGGTCCTTGCCATACCACCACTTTATCGCAAGAACACTCCGGCATGATCGTGGAATCGAAGTCGTGCCAAAGACCATTGAACTCAATGCAGGATATGGCATACTGGGGTGAGTCTATGGTAGCAGAAAGCAGGTCCATGACTGATGTGGATGATGCATCCTTGTATTGTTCCAGTCGTCTCAAAGCAGACGCGGGTATTTCATCAAATTCCACTGCATCAAACCCAGCAGCAACGAAGGGCTCCAAGCACCGACGGGCAGCAGCGCGCAAGGCTTTCGGGTACTCGTATCGCCATGCTACGGCGTAAGCAACATCCGGTTGATAGTTCGCCAAGTGAATAAGTGCCTTCTCCGCGGCATCGCGCATAGATTCAATTCCATATTTGTGCGCAAGAGCTGCAGCGAGTTTGATTTGCCCGAGAGTCGAAAGCTCGGGCTCAGGGCAGAAGGCGCGAGGGTAATTGTATCGTAACAGATAACGCAGTGACTGTGCGTCCTCTGTCATGTCTATTATGGCACGCGAGGATGCCTCAGTCGATGTGGATGGCTGGGGGAGAGAGAGCATGTCGCGGAAGACATGCGATGCGAGCTGGAGGATGAGTTTATGGGCCGCGAAGTCGACACCGTCAGAAGAGCGCAGGATAAACTCGGCATCGGGTGCATTAAACTGCTCGTCGAGAGCCATTGCAGACGTCACGCAGTTCCCCTGATGCGTCTGTAAGCGTAGAGATACAGAGCAAAGCGATGTTGGGGAAGAGCAGGCGTGAACGGATAGTGGTGGTCGGCAGTAGAGTCGTCCGTCGCGTATTGGTGAAGCGTGCGCCTACGTGCGCACGCGCGCTTGTCCACTTGTTCCCAAGTCGCATCTTCATCCTGCGCATCATGACTACTCCTCGGGCGTAGATAACCAGACCTCTACTCGGCCACTTACGCAAGCACGCTTCAGACTAGTGCCGAGCGTACACTAGAAACCCTCAAGCAAGAGCACGAGCGAAGGTCGTAAACGCCGCCGGTTACTGGGCGCCCAACGTTGCTCTCTGCGAGGCACCCGCGAAGAAAGGGTGGTGTGTTCCACAAATGCTGTGAGGCTAAGGCTGCGGATATCGGAGTGGGAGAGGGGAAAGAACGGCAAAGGCGTCGGTGTGGTGAGTGTTGCGCGCGCCCATAGGCATTGTCGGTTAAGGGAGCGAGATAAGCAATAAGTTGCATGACGAGTCGCCTTGTATGTATTTCTACTTCTTGCTACTTGTCCGTACTAATGCGACGTGTAGCCGTGGACAGTACAGATTCGGGCGCTACACCCTCCGACGCAGACTCAGATGTCGACAACGTGCCCTGCATCACCATCATCATGCCTTGGCAGACAGCGATGGAAAGTCAAATGCTTCTCCTCAGACGGGTGAGTCCTGTTTTGCTTCGCTTGTCAGACTCGGAGCCTGGTCCATTCCCGCGCACCATCCGCCCCACACTCGTTCGCGTTCACATCCCAGCTCACTGTTGCGCGTCACGACCTGCAGCTTTTCCCCCCTGGCTTCGCCCTTTGCGCCTCTTGGTCTCCGTTACTGCATATGCCCGGGATATCGCGCTCGACGCAGGGCTGTGGTTCTATCTTCTTGTCAGAATTCACAAGTACGCCCTCTCCTCTCTCTCGTCTTTCAGGTGGAGATGCGATGGACTGATGCATTGCATTTTATAGAAATCGGCGCGGATCATGGACTTCGCGTCTGCGTCTCCTGTCAGCACTGAGTACTGATCTCCCACCCTAGCCGCTTTCCTATCGACCGGCGCCTTTGCCGCCCGGCTATTCGCATGCTTGAATGACTTGACCGGTTGTAAGGCAAATGGTCAAACGGATGTATACGAAACGGTCCCTCGTAGTCTTGCTTCTATTGTCGTTTAATGTATAAACTGGTCATTTCGCGATATCTATACGCCAGGCAAAAGAACGTATATTGACAGATATTGACACAAGAGCCCCGTGTGGATCTTGGCGGATGTTGACATCCAGAGAAACGTGAAAAATAGATACAACAGACACAATGTTTCAAGCACAAAGATGCCTCCTTCGACACCAGGCCAATCATCAGTCGTCCTTGCGCATGAAAGGCGCGTCGACGTGGATCTGTATGGGTGCGTTAGTATGCTCATCTCAGGAAGTAAACCCCGACGTAATATTGGATACGTACCTCGCTTAGCCGTCTCTCAATCTCAGCGCGAAGTTGGCCTTTGGTGAAGTCCAATAAGCCGTGCTCGACCCGCAACCTGCACGAATTGCATCCTGCTATTTGCTTGCGGGCATCTGGGATTGGCCGATCGAAAGCGTCATCGAGTGATGGTCTGCCCGGACTCTGCACCAGTTGCACCACGGCCTGGATGTATGTGTACCACCACGATGATACTGCATGGAGTTTTGGGCCACCTACTGCTCCTGTCTTGCCCGTATACCACAAAGACAATATCTCACAAGAGTGGTTTTGACGCTCGATGGTGAGTGGTGGCACGACCCGCTCTTTGCACCAGATAGAATTACGTATGGTCCAGGTTATGGCATGTTCTTCTAGGTCGGCCAGCAACATTCCCTCGAGTGCAGCGGGCACGGCATCACAATAGTTATGTAGCCTTTTCAGGGCAGTGGCGGGCACATCGTCGAATACGGAGTCATCAGGAGAACAGATATGCGGCTCGAGATATCGTCGTGCAGCAGCACGTAGAGCAGAAGGATACTCGTATTTCCATGCCATGACGTAGGCTATCTCTGGCTGGCTGTCCGCGAAGGCCACCAGTGCTTTCTCCGCAGCTTCGCGCATGAAGGGAACGTCATATTTGCGCGCAAGAGCTGCTGTGCGCTTGATATCCTCTAGAGTAGAAATCTCGGGTTCGGGGAAGGCTGAGCGAGGGTAGATGAAGCGTAGCAGAAGGCGCAGTGTGTGTGCGTCTTCGGTCATGGCGATGGTACTCTAGGATGGCGAGCCTTCCATGGGTTGCGGAAGAGAGAGCATATCGCGGAAAACGTGTGACGCTAGCTGGAGTATGTTTTTGTATACAGAGAAGCCTATTCCTTCAGCAGAGAGTAGCATGAGCTCGGCGTCAGGCATATTGAAGTGCTCGTCTAGAGTGATCATCCCTGCTGAGATGCTCATATGGTCCAGCATGGTGAGATTTGGGGCAATCGTAGATGAGAAGGCGACGGTCTCTGGAAGCCCAAGGATACCGACCGATCTCGAAGTGGTGGTGATGGTGGGTGGTGGTGGCCAGTGACAGCAGCTCAATTCCTCGACGCGCTTGCGATCAACGCGACACGTGGGTGCCTCGTGTATGAGGTTTAGAGGTGCCACTGTTTGCCATCTCTTGTATGTTTCGCGCACAGACAAGCGTAATTTGAATAATTGTAACGCAAGCTTCGAAGAGACTGAGTGTCATTCGGATCATTTCCGAACAGGTCGGTCCCAACGCGCTGATGTAAAGTCACGCCCCCGCGAAGCGAGGTTCTCACGAACCCTACGGCGGACGGATGGACTTTGCAGGATGTGCATGGACTATATTCCACTAATTATGTGGTACACATTCAAGCTCGATCATCATGCAATTCACCCACACACTCTCGCAAGGCATTCAGCTCCAATTCCCTCACAACCGCGCATCCGCCACTCCCTTCCGGAGTCACTTTGGCCACTCCCAAGCACCTAATCGGACCTATGATGCGAAGGTTTTGGAGCTGTCGACCTGCCCGTGCACGCGCCTGGAGGATGGGAACAAGACCTGACAACCACCCCTCGATATGGTCGCAAGCACACTCCGTGTCAGACTCCTCATCGAAATCGGACCAGTCGTCTTCGATCTCGTCCTCAGCTACATTGTCGCTGAAATTGACCACCAAGCGGTTCAAAGACGGAAAGACGATTTCCGAGGAATCACGCGGTGCAAGCACGTTGAGCATCCGCCGCGTTCTGTCCCAGACATGCAGCTCTTCGACGGCATGCAACGAGAGTAGTAGGGAGATCAAGTCATTGTTCCATGCCACGTTCATAGCTTTCACAGCAAGCGTGGTGACATGAGCGCCAACTATATCGAGTAGCGGAGACAAGATTCGAGGAAGCCGAGTAATTCCCGCGTCGATTGCGACACCGTCCTCTTGTATTATCAAATCGCGGCGGTGACGATTGGTGAATATAGAGACGCTGCGTTTTGGGGAGTGCACTTGAACAACAGAACCATCTAATTCAGAGTTGGAAAGACATAGGGTGGTGCGCGAAAGGTGACAGAGCTGAGATCGCATGGAGTGCATGAGATCTGAGAATGCCTCGGTCGTCTCGCTGTCGTCTGCTGTGCGAACAAGCATTGTGGTGCTGCTAGGTAGACTGAGTCGTTGAAGAAAGCCCGTTTCGGTGACCGCACAATCTCCAGCACAGGCGAAGTAACGCAGGAGCGGAAGTGAGACAGGAAGAGTAGGGAGAGCGTCAAAACCGTTTGCACTCGGTACGGTACCAAGGTACAGGTAAGTCAGATTTGAAAAGCCTGACAGGCGCGTTAGCAGCCGTTGTTGACTGAATTGCGTAACTCCATCGTAAAGAAGTTCGCGTAGATTTGGCGCCACCATAGGTATGTCAAAGGACAGCGAGCATGTTTCAAGAGAGGGAGCTCTTAGCGGCCTGTATAACGAATGTAGAAGTCCTAAGCCTTCAAATTGATCGTGGAGACAGAGGTGCCGCAGTAAAGGGAGTTTCCTGCCGCATAGATGCGTGGCCCATGGCCATGAGCACGAGCCCTTGAGACGAGCCGACCAGGTAAGCTTTGAGGCGAGGTAAAGAGCACTGGTAGCGATCTCGCAGCGCCGTTTTGTGGTTTCACCTGGAAGAACTTCTAAAGACAACGGAAACTGACGTGCGCGTTGTAAAACGGTCTCCACGGCATGGATGGATTCGTAGATGCAGACGACTCCAGCCCAGAGTTGCGGTATATTCAAGCCGACCGCGCGCCATTGGCGAGACACATGAGTGAGCCGTATCCAACCTAATGAATTGTCGATGTCCAGAGTATATCCATCGCTGGACGTGTCGCTTGAGGACGGGACCTGGTACGGGCGGGGTTGTTCTCGTAAGGCAGCATAGAAGTAGATTTCTCGCAGAACGTCATCCAAAAGCAAAGATGCGAGAGAAGGCATTGTTGAAACTCTGAGCCGCTTTGATCAGATCAATCTTCACTTCGAGAAATAGCGTGGCGTACCGAAGGTCCAGGTATATGAGTCACTGATGAAAAAAAAGTGCGCGCTATACAGGCAGGCGTGTTTGTGGTGTCAGAAGAGCTTATCCGAGCACTTATGGTGCAGGAGACAGTTTACGCAGGAGCACGGTCAGATGTCAGAGTTCACAAGCCGAAGGTGGATGGAGGTTAAGAGCAACGATGGGTAGACGCGCCGCGCGCGCGCGATTCAGACTGTGACGTCACGCGTTCGAATCCCTAGCCGCAGGCTGGATGCTGGATTCTTTACGCCGTCGTGTCTATTCCTACATGAATCTTTGCTGTGCCATACAATGGCCCAGCCTATTCCTGTGGAAGACGAAAGGACGGGCAGAACGAGTGTGCGCAGAACGCGAACTGGTTATCACGCGCCTTCTCCCGGCAGACGTCGGTCGTGTTGATACGATCGTGAGAGTCAGCACGGGCTGCTGCCTTGTGCAGGTCATCTCAAACCATCATGTCTGCGTCAGAAACGCCCGTGACTGACAATCTCGACGCTGAAGACGATACATTCAATGCTGCCGATGCAGATATACGCCTTCGCTCGTCAGACGACGTTACCTTTGCTGTTCATCGATGCATCCTGCGCTGGATATCCCCTTTCTTCGCAGACATGCTCTCCTTGCCTCAGCCCGAAGACGGTGAAGCCGGGATGATAGATATGTCCGAGGATGCAGCATCGCACCGCCTTCTCCTCCGTTTCAGCTACCCGCGCACGCTCTATCCCGAACCAGCGCTCACGGAGGTACTCGAGATCAAACGAGCTGCTACACTCGCGCTCAAGTTCGACTGCAAACCACTGCTTCAAGCCGTGGAAATTGCCATTACGCGGCTTTCGCAGGATTCTCCTGAGACAGCCTACGCGATCGCATGGGAGTTCGAGCTTGGAGATGTCTTGCGCGCCGCCGCGCGAGCAAGCCTCCACCGCCCATGGTTCATCGATGACGGACGCGAAGTTCCCGAGTTCGAGGATTTGTCTTCCAGATCTCTCATCCTCCTTGGTAAATACCGCTCTGCATTCTACGCCGCGATTAAAAGGCTAGACATCGACGAGTCTGCCCCACATCCCATCTGGATAGACAAGGACGATATAGAGCACGCACGCGAGCTGGAAGTCATCGATCCAGACATTGATCCAGATGGGCCTCAGTGCTCTTGCGGAAAGGTCATGATGGGGTTTCGGTACACTCGAGATCCCAGCGATTATTGGACCTTCGCGAGACTACATGTGCACCATACGCCGAGATGGTGGACGGATTTCGTGGCACACGTCCTCGCAGACGTCAAGAAGAGCTCGATAGACGAGGCGATAGCAAAAGCGAGGCAGACGGCGCAGAGAGAAGCCCGCCAGTGCCCTCGGTGCTCCCGGCTGCTGGACTTTGACGATGCATTGACCGTGACTAGTGAGCTGCTGCGAGAAGAGATCCAGCGACAGATAGAGCAGGCGCGTATGCTGTACCATGACATGGTATACCCTAACACCAACATAATCATATTTGCAGGCTCAACTGCTACCGCCTTTTTAATCAGGACTTTGCGCAATCCTGTTGCTCTACCCGGAGAGGGTACGTAGTTTGGATGGATCCATTTGAAACGATGTTGTACAGATATTTCAATTTCATTGCTTGAACATACTGCTGGAGCTCAGTCCCGGACGCGTACGACCAACTTGATCCCACTGACTCCCTTCTCAAGCTCATCGCACCCCGACGGAATAGCCCCCAGCCCGCCATCTAGCACCCGCACCCTATTCGGCTTGATCACTCCATCCTCAATCATCCCGGTCAACCTCCCATACAACTCCTTACCGAACTCCTTATGCTCCTCTTCGTTCACGCCGCCAAAGACCCAGACGACTCTCCGACCCTGCTCGTCGTCTTCCGCGCGTTTGCCGACTTCGGGCGGGACGACGGTGACCATACCGCCACCGGGCGCTAGAATGGAAAAGGCAGGGATTTGGATCCCGCCATGCGCTACGGCGTCGAAGACGAAGCCAACGGGTGTATCGCCTACGATGGACTTGACAGCACCAGGGAGTCGTTCGTAAGGCGTAACGTTGTAGTCGACGACATGCGTCGCGCCCGCTGCTTTACAGTATTCCTCGTTATGGCTTGACGCAGTCGTGATGAGCGGGCTAAAACCAGACGCCTTCAGAAGCTGCAAGGCTGGACAACGCGTTAGTCCGATAGCATACTCTGAAGCTATCAAGCAAGTTAACCATACCGAACTGTCCTACCGAGCTCGCACCTCCAACAACAAGCGCTGCCTGCCCGGCGTACTTGCCACTCCCGCCCGGAGCCCAAGGCGGCGTAAGCCCCGCCCCACCGCGATCAAACCCATCCGGACGCAAAGCGTCATCCTTGCGCTCGTATATCCCGATCGAAGCTACGCCCAGACAGAGTGGGATCGTAGCGGCCTGCTCGAACGTGATGCTCGACGGAACAAGCGCCATACGTGCTGCGTCGACGAGGGTGTATTCTTGGAAGGTGTAGCGGTCGTTGGCCATATGGCAGTTGTATAACCTGCGACGTTGTGTATAAGAATAATATGCTAGGGAGGAAGATATGGAGGTTGTACGCACACTTTATCACCTATGGACCAGCCTTGCACGTCTTCTCCAAGCGCGCATACTTCGCCCGAGGCGTCATTCCCGCACACCGCCGGTAGATCCTCGTCCTTCACGAACAACCCGAACTTTTGTATGTATCTAGATGCAAATGCTTCAGTTGTCGTAACATCGCGAACTGAAACCGACTTGGGACCTACACATCGACCGGGTTGATCGCAACGGCGATGTTGTTGACGATAACCTGGCCTGCACCAGGCTTGGGAACGAGCCGTTTGCCGACAGTCATACGTGCTCCTTTGGCAGTGATAAGGAGAGCATTCTGCTCTTCGGGAAGCGATGGCGTAGACATGGTTTGGCAAGAGCCTGATGTGTGGCACTTGAGCGGCGTCGAGTGCAGGCTGCTCTTAGACTCGAAGCCATTCTTATAGAGTACATATAATACCCTTCGAAGTATGGCGCCGATGACAGTCCGCTTGAAAGGCATACGGTCGAAGTCCCGCCTGTGGCTCTCAGGCTATTGCGTCTCATCCTGCCGCAGAAGCATAAGCGGAAAAGCCGCGCACGGCTGAGCCGCGAACTTGAAGTACAGGTTCAGTCAACGATCCACTTTGACGCGAACGCGAACGCAAGGCAGGTGTAAGTATCTCGTCCAATAGTGTAACGAGGCTCTCAGTGTAAATCGAGGGCTGTGGTGGTAGCAGAACGCAACATTGCTCCGAGATCTGGCGACCCCGAGACGGCCCTTGATCGGTTGTTCGATCCGAATAGCCGAAGTCACAGTACTGTTTCGGAGGCAGGTATGTCCTTCCTCATGCAACTGTGCAAGCTTCGGCCATTACGTAGAACTTGCGATACAGTTGAATCTCTCATAACGCATAAACAAAGATAATTCGTGGGATAATGTACAGGTCCTCTATTTCTTTGATCTTTGATGCACAGTCAAAGGTATACATGAGCTGAACAGATTGGGCTATTCAGTACTGTATAGAGTGCAGCGAGGGCAGCACAATCATTATTTTACGATTAAAAGTAATTATGCGTTATGAGAGATTCAACTGTATGGTATTGCAGGATGCAGATCCAGTAATGATATAAAGACCGCGTTGCGCGCACGAGGTGAAATCCACGATGTCGATTGCAAGTACGTACACTACTCAAAATACACCCTGCATAATAACCGAGTCTGAGCTAGAACCGTTTTGAAGCCTGTACGCTCTTCTAGCGCATGCGATGTCACAGAAAAACATGTCCGTATGCAGACTGTCAGTTGCCCTTACGTATGAAAGGCGCATCAATGGGAACCTGGATTACTCGTCAATGCCGAGCAAAAGGAGCAGGTGTAGATGTTAACGCGCACCTCGCTGAGCCGTGTCTCTATTTCGGCACGGAGGGTTGCCTTCGTTGTCTCCAGTAGATTCCAGACACCACGTTGTCTGCAGGCCTGACATCTGGTCGCTGTCTCGAGGGCGCCCGTAAACGGCTGAGAGAGCGCATGGTCGACTGCTGGTCTGTCTGGGTTCCACAAGCGGGAAAAGACGGAGCGTGTGTAAGAGAACCACCATATCGGCACGCTGCAACCATCAAAGCCCTGCTCTTCCACGTTCGAGAAACAGACAAACGTCATTGCGCATGTGCACTCGGGGTCTGCTCTTGTTAGATCATCTAACAATGGCTGCGTGTTTTCTATTCCTTGGGCCCAATTGATGCAATCATCGATGGGCGCCTGAGTAGAGTCCATAGCGGATCGCAGTGCATCTGGAACAGCACGTTCATATTTCCGAAGCTTGCTGAGAGCGGATGCCGGCACTTCGTCAAACTCAGGAGCATCTAGCGACTCGACATATGGGTCCAACGAGCGTCGCGCAGCCGCGCGCAGAGCATCCGGATACTCGTATCGCCATGCTACGACGTATGCAACGTCCGGTTGGTTCTGCGCATATCGTATAAGCGCCTTCTCCACGGCCTCACGCATAAACACAATGTCATATTTGAGTGCAAGACTGGCAGTGCGCTTGATATCCTCGAGTACGGAGAGATCTGGCTCGGGACAGAAGGCGCGAGGATAGTTGTAACGCAAGAGAAGCCGTAGAGATGGTGCGTCCTCGGCCATGGATATGACGGTGCGTGACGATGCATATGTCGATGTAGACGGTTGAGGGAGAGAAAGCATATCGCGGAAGATTGGCGAGGCCAACTGAAGAACCGTTCTATGGTCAGCGAAGTCGACCCCGTCTGAGGGGCGCAGAACCAGCTCAGCATCGTTTGCGTTGAATTGATCGTCGAGGGCCGTTGGGTTCAGTCCAGCCATTATGCAGTTCCTACAGAAATTCTGATAGTGTTTGGACGAGCGGAAAGGGGCGAGGACTGGAAAGATCAAGCAGCGACGATGGTGGTTGGTAGCTGGGCTGTGGGCTCGCCCCGGCGCGTCGACGTCTTCGCTTTCACCATCATCGCCCACGAGTATCTTATAGTCTGTATTCCCCTTTCCTCGTACCGCAGTACGCTCGAATGCCGCATCTCACGTCAAGGACGACCTTTCTCGGGAGCAGGATGGGGGTGATGGGGGTTTGAGGTGTGCCACTTAAGAGCGCCGGCGAAGGAAGTGATGCCGCGACGAGTCTTCTGGTGCGTGTATACCGTCTGTTTTACTTTGTACATAATGACTAATGTGTCTCCAGCTGAGAAATTTAATGAATTCGGACGTTGTACGCTGTTCTCGACGTCCATGTGCACTCAGACTGTCCAGGGAGTCCCATAATCTACGTGTACCTTGGCGACCGACTCTCGACAGCTATATGCACTAATAAAGACATCCGTTCTTCGACGTGACGCCCATATCTTGAATCCCTCGGGACCCGCGCGTGCCGCTGACTGATTCCAGATAGTCGTCGAACGCGTCTCAACCATTAGAAGCCGGCACTACTCGATCTGCATGTAGATCTTTGCAAGAAGTGTGCGATGGGATAAGTCAACTGAATTTCCTTGACCCAGATGCGCCTACGTTTTAGGTCATCGAAGGGCACGCAGCTGGCACACTGCCGGCGCTTACGCCTCACATGATGTAGGAACTCTAAGTGTGAGGCAACAGAAGTAAGCCTTGACGTCTCCCATTGGATAGGTACCTCTGATCTTGACGTTCTACCTATAACAAGCCTACCCGAGAAACCCGGTCTTTATCGCTCGTTCGGTTACTTCGAAGGAGTGCCCTTGACCACCTTCTCCCCAGCCACCATGTCGCCCCAGGACCTCATCCAGTCTATCCGCGACGACTGGCTACCCCCAAACGCGGAAAGGCTTCAAAAGGGATTCGAACGGTCGTTGAAATCGTAAGTTCTCGTCGCGCTGCCAAATCTGCCCCGTACTGACGGGCTCTGTAGCTTATCCGACGACTTATACACGAAGGATACGCACTTCGTACTGGAGTTTATACAGAACGCGGATGATAACACATATCTCCCGGACGTCACACCCACCTTGCGCATCCGTCTTCAAGACGACAAGCTCACGATCTCCTCCAACGAGATAGGCTTTAATGCAGAGAACGTTCGTGCCATCTGCTCCATAGGCGAGAGCACGAAGGCAGGGAAGAAGGAACAAGGGTACATTGGTGCGTAGATCGTGTCCTCAATGTGGCATACGCATTGATTTACATACGCAGGCGAGAAAGGGATTGGTTCGTCGAGCCAGGTTTCCTTATCGCGCAAGATCTGAGCGCTAATCACTTCTCGGTACTTATTCGCAGGGTTCAAATCCTCTTTCAAGGTGTCCGACGTCATCCACATCGCTTCCAACGAATACCGGTTCAAGTTTGACCGCCGCGAGCGGCTTGGGATGATTGTGCCCTCATGGGATCCCGATGCTCCCGCTGTTGAAGGCGAGACCACGTTCACACTGGATATCTCAGGCGACACAAGCGCCTCCTTAGCTGCGGACTTGTTGAAGATTAACCCCAGTTTGCTTCTCTTCATGCGCCGCCTTCGCGCCCTGCACATCGATATCGAGACCGACTCTCCTCCCTTCTCGTTCTCTGCGAAATTCTCGTGCAACGTGGAAGAGACGCACGAGACTGGGTTCTCCAGAGTGCGCATAAAGCGCGAAGAGGTTAAAGCGGGACAGCAACGTTTATTTAGATCGAGATACCTCATTTTGAGTGAGTCGCTGTCCATGGCGGACATACAGGAACCCAAGCGCATCGGCATCGACACTTCCCAGCTCACACTCGCCTTCCCTATCAAGAAGGACGGCTCGCCAGACATATCCCCACAGAATGTTTTTGCGTATCTTCCCCTCGGTTCTTTTGGTTTCAAGGTGAGCCTTCTCTGGCTTATCTTCCCAGAATCTGGTCTGACAACGTGGTTTAGTTCGTCGTGCAGGCTGACTTTTTGACCTCGTCGAACCGTCAGGATATCCTGGAGGCCTCCACGTGGAATCGCCGTCTTCGTGATCAGATTGCGGCTGTGTTCTGCTCTGCAGTCGACCTCTTTCTTGGCGACGAACAACTACGGTTCTCTTGGCTCTTGTACATCACCGGGGAGGTGTCACATCCTTTCTTTAACGTTGCCATGCACTCTTTGATATCTGAATTGAAACAAAAGTCGATCCTCATGGATTCCTCGCTGATCCAAAAGCGAGTGAATGCTGTTCTTCTCTTGCCGTCTCGTTTTCGTCGTGATGATGAACCCTTGGTTGCCTCGAATCTGCTGGATGGCCAGTCGTACCTTCACGAGGGATACTGTGTCCTCGGTGCAGAGCTCATGCACGTCTTGGAGCGTCGGCTTGCATTGCAAACGATGCAAGATTCCCATCTATTCAACGCGCTGTGGCGTATGTCCAGAATTAGATCCTTTGCCGGGAAATCTTCGGAATGGCATCGCGTCATCGCGTCTCGACTTTGCGAAATGTATGATCACAATCCTGCGAACTTGGGGCACGAAATACGCCGTCTTTGGATCATACCCCTGAAGGGAGGCACTTGGACTTCTACTACATGGAATGAGATATACTTCCCCATCAGCGGCACTTCTACACTTTCGCCTTCGCACCTTGAGATTCACACTGTTGATTCAGTAGCCGCCTCTGTCCCGGAGAGGCGTCGCTTCTATGAAAAGATGGGCGTACGCGAAATCTCGGTGCAGACCATTGCATCCAAGATATTGGACGCTCAAAACGACCTCGACGTAGACGACTACATCTCGAACGCGCGCTTCTTCTTTGTCAACCGACATGCGGATCCGCCCCCCAACCATGCCGATCTTTACTTTGCAGTTGAGGGTGGTGGTGCTTTGCTCGGTCATGAGACCTACCTCGACGATTCAAAAAACGGGGGCCGCTTGCGAAAGGCTCTACAAGCCCTTGGCTCGTCCTGCCAATTCATCTCTCCCCTGTATCTCTCCGAGACACAGATCGACCTCCCGCCCTCGCAACTCGCACAGTGGCGCTCTTGGCTTACGAAAACTTGCAAGATACGTACGGCGCCCGATGCATACACAGACCTGCCCATCATGGCGGACAAGCTCCCGCTCGCTGAGTTTCTTGGTTACCTGCAATATTTCTGGACGCGCTTCCCCACAAAGAAGCCGACATGGCAGTCTGCCTTAGCGGAAGCGAGTGTTTCTGTGCACGGTCGGCGGATCCCTCTTCGGGATACATGCCTGCGACGAAGCGCGTTAGTGTCGAAGGATTATAACGACCTGCCCTTTCTGCCCGTTCCTGAACCTAGTGACTCTCGTTGGGACTTCTTGGCTACGCTGGGTGTTTCTATGCATTTGAACGCAAATCTCTGTCTCCAGCTTCTCGTTGGTTTTTCATCATTGGACGTCACCCAGGTGCCATTTAGCCGTGTACTAGAGTTGTACACTCAATTGGACGCGCGCTTCATGGATTGTCCGGACATCATCTGGTACGTTACTAGTGTCTTTCCATAGAAGGAAGATCCTGACATACCATCCTAGCGAACAATTTCAGGATAACAAATTACTCTACAGACCGGCCGACAAGCACACAGGACGCGAGGCACAATGGCTAGGGACGGACGACGATGTCTTTTGGGATGGCCCGAGTTCACTTGTCTTCCACTACCACCTCGAGAAGATCTATCCCCGAACCCTCCGAGGGTTCTTCGATCGCATTGGCGTCTCTTCTGCGTCATCCGATGCTGTCCTCAGTGAGCTGCGGAGGTTAAGCGGCCAGTATAGCACGCAAGCCCTAGACACGTCCACACTGCCAAAGATCTTTGCGCTTCTGGATGATCTCTTCGATCTGAGCGCACATGAAACTATATCCTATCTCTCAACTCGTAGTCTCGTTGAAGACGTAGCGATGTTTCCTGCTGCTGTGAGTAGCGGAAGCGAGACTATTCTCCGTCTTTACCGCCTCGATCAAGTCTACGTCTCCGGTCGTTACACACACTTCACGGACGCCTTCCGAACTCACGTCCCCATTTTGGCCTCGCCGCCAACCGGAGCCAGAGACATGGCACGCTTCTTGAACTCTTCAGTCTGCTCTGGTCTTGTGCGAAAGTTAGATGATCTCGTCGTCTCTGCGTGCATCCCATCAGACTCTGGAAGCCCCGATGTCGTCTTAATGGCGGCCATTGAGGAGAAGTATGAGTACATTGAAAGGTAATGTTTTCGCCGCGTCTTCATTGACTTCATCTCATGGAATCACTTTCATAACAGGGAGCTCATACGGGCAGTCACGAAGGGCGGGCATAGCATAACGAGCAAGCCTTCCCCCGAGCAGATAAGCTTCCTATCCAGATTGAAGGCAGTCGACGTGCGGCGCGTAGATCGCCTTGCAGCGACGCTCAAGTTGGATCATATCGAAGTCTCCTCGAACGAGAGCGTATGGATAGATGACTCCATACAGACATCTAGCGGCCCTCACTTGAGCGTGTACATCGTGCGAGGCACTTCCATTCCCGACAAGGCTGCGCTTCAGGAGCGCTTCTATGCAGAGGTTGCACGTCGACTGTCTCTCCAGAAGCAGGAGATCGCGAAGGTCATGCTCACGCCCGTAGAGATCCTCGAAAAGCTCCGTGACTACGACGATGACGATTTGCCCACGATGGATGAGATGCAGGAACTGTCAGGGCGGTCTTCCGGTAACGCCTACCAGTGGTCTTCCAACACCACTCGACTTTCTACTAGGGCGGCACGCCCTCGCCGGTCCGGCGTGTCTAGCGCTACTCCTCGCGCGATGCCTAGCACGATTACTGAGATCGCCGCGACCACATCCAGTCAAGTAACTCAAGTTCAAAACGAAGATCTCGGCGGGCGTCTCGACAGAGCGCTCTCTGGCGTAGATCTCACGTCGCCAATAAGTGCAGAAGGACTCGCTTCGCGCGTGCATCAGTCGCAGGCGAGGCATGGCCGCAATGTTCCCTTCCTGCCGGCTACCGATACCTTACGTCAGGACCTCAGTGCGGGCGATGCATCTCGTGCGCCGTCCAGTGCCGTGCAGACCGCGCTCCGAGCGGAGATTGGTGATCTGTCTTCACAGATGGAAAGACTGGTTCTCTCGTCTCCCACATACTCAGCCCCGCGAGCTGCGTCGCATGAGCCTGCGCTCGTCGACCCGACCGTTGAACAACAAGTCAATGGCATCCTCGGGGAAAGGATTGTAAGCGCAATGCTTCCAATCTTCACATTGCCACAACGTACTGATTAAACTCAGTTCTTCGAAGTACTGTCGAACCTACTCGGGCGTGACGCTGCCAGCGAGTCCTGGACCAGTGAACTGCGCGGAAGAAGTGGCGCGGGACTTACCGAGTACTCCCCTACATCTTCTACGTTGGGTGACTTCACTATTGCAAAACCGGAACTCAGCTTGCAATTCAGTCAATACCTGTTCAAAGCCCGTCCCGAAATCCTCGAAGAGTACGCACGGTCAGGCGAGTGGCCCACGTTCCACATCGAGATCAAGTCGACGTCAAGCGAGCCGAACACGCCGTTCGTCATGAGCCGCAGACAGTTCGAGATTGTAAGCCGTCGATCATTGCTCTCGCGGGAGTCTATACTTACTGAGCACGGCGTATTCGGCAGGCGAAACAGCTTCATGTAGCACGACTCGATGAGGAGCGCGCACGTCAACCTCCCAAACACATCTTCGTCCTCGTGCGCGTATGGGATGTTCGCAATTCGAAGCCTTCTTTGGAAAAGATGGCATTGTATGCCGACCCGTTCCAGTGCTTGCTCGATGGGGAGTTGATACTCATGTCCGACCGTGTGGAAATGGCGCTCACTGATGTACCGATTTGAGACAAGACTTTCCGAGAACGAGGGGCAGTGCGTGAATGGCGGGATGCACTCGAGCAGCCGCACGAAGCGCGCGCGCTATGCTGTGAAGCCGATTGTACCAGTCACAAGTCTCGGGCCATAGAAGACAAACAGCAGTTGTGTCACACTTATCATGGTCAAGTACATAGCATTGTGTCGGACCAATATGAGGAGTTGAAGTAGGACGAGCACACAGAGTTGAGATACTATGAATGTACTATGAACTTCGTGGACCAAGTCCGGGAAGAAATGATCCGCAACAGGACTGTTATTCTCATAGACTATTGCTCGGTAGAAACGGTGCGTCTATTGGGACCTGCAAAGAATTCCGTTTAGAGAGTGCGCACAAAATGATCGAAAAGTGTAAATGCTTGCCTGCTCTAGCCGTTTCTCGATTTCATCTTCGAGAGCGTACCGGGTCTTGTCTTTGAGAAGCCTCGTAACTGCCTCCTCCTGCTTTTTGCACCGATCGCAGCTCTTTGAGCACTCAATGGCAGCTGGGGCAGCCTGGTCACAGGCTGCACTTATCGAAAGCTTCTGTGCACTCTGCAGGTCGACGATGACATCCTGCACGAAGGACCACCACCAGCGCCGAATAGGTTTGAATATCGTAGGTCTACCCTCAGGATACGACTCTCCAGTGGAGAACGACTCAATCCATAAGTCAATCTTGTCACAGGTACATGGCGATGACCCAGTGTATTCTATCACGTCGTGGTAGACCAGGAAACGAATTGGATGCTCGCGGTCCGCGCCCAGGCGGAGAATGTCCCCAAGTGCGTTGACAGCGGCACTCTTGTATTTGTCGAGACTCTGGTTCGAAGCCTTTGTCCTGCCTCCGAGTATAGATTCCAACAGTCCGTCCAACCAATCGTTTCGATTTGCATACCGAGGCGCCTGTGGTACGAAGGAAATGGGCCCCAAGGAACGTCGTGCAACTTGGCGCAGCAACGCCTCAGGATATTCGTATTGATACGCCACGCCATATGCGCTTTTTGCATTGTCATTCGCAGCAAGAAGGATCGCATGCTCGGCCGCCTCGCGTATGAAACCAATATCGAATTTGCGTGCGATATGCGCTGCTCGTTCTATGTCCTTGATCTGAGATAGTTTGGGTGGCGCACAGACGGATCGCGGGTAGCACAAGCGCAACAGCAGACGCAGCGTCTCCGTGTCCTCCGACATCTCGATGATAGGGCGCGACGAGGATGGCTCCGAAGATATAGGTTGGGGAAGTTCCAACATAGTGCTGAACATGGGCGAAGCGAGCTGAAGCATGATTTTGTGCACGGAGAACTCGACACCCTCGGATGAGCGCAAGACCAATTCGGCATCGGGCGCGTTGAAGACGTCGTCCATACTGCCAGTACCAGCGCGCGGCATGATTGTGCGCGTCTAATGTGACGAGTAGGGAAGAGGCGATGAGTGCGTATCAGATACAGTCAACCGTGGAGATCTACAAGGCTCACCTGTATAGCTGAACCTATGCAGCCGGCCGCGGGATGGTGGTGGTTAGTAGACGGCAGTGACGGCGCGCCTCGGAGCTTTTACAATTTAACGCGTCGTGTCACATCCGTCACACCGCGTTTCGTGTATCATCCTCAGAGCTGGGTTGAGCGTTTGAGCGACTATCTTCCGTGTATGGTTTACATTTACGTCTAGAGAATACAAGCTGGGAGACCAGGCCCCAAGCGCCGAACTACCATTCTTTGTTCCATGTTTGATTTCTGCGTTCTCATTCTCCAACTTGGAAGGCATCGAGACTTTCAACGATTGTAAGTACTGGACCTGAGGAAGGTCATTGGTGTAGATCAAATTGGTCGCGCTCAATGTGTTGCGAAGCAAACTCAGTTGTAGCGTCAAAAGTAAGAAAGCCCGCGACAGCGTGAATCAGCGAAGGTCATTCAAGGAGCCACAATTGCCTTCAACAGCCCAAAGTTAGGCGTCCCGAACCCAGTAATCGGATCCCAACCCTCCGTAGCCTGCGTACCCATATCATCAGCTCACCCATCCACCACCCAAACAAAACCAAACACAACTCACATTAAACCCTTGCGTCCCACACCCCGGATTACTCCCCACAGTAATATCATTAAACGTCGCACTGACATTCGCAGAGTATATGAGCGGATTAAGGAATCCGAGCGATGGTAGGCCCTGGGAGAGACGCGCGTCGTTGAGGAGAGAGATGATGCCTGCGAATGTGGGTGTTGCGGCGGATGTACCGCCGATGGAGACTGCGCGACCGGAGAGGAAGATTTGGAATTTGTCGGCTTGGGCTGCGACGTCTGGGATACCCTGGGGAGGTAATCAGTGTTTGACATGAGGGACGAGATTATTGGATGGGAGGGGATGGGGAGGAGAGGACGACGCACTCTGCCGCTTGCGTTGAAGAGGCCGGCGTAGGTCCCGTTTGCGAGAGAGTCGAGGTAGGCGGGTACGACTTCGTCTTGGTACGCAGGGCGAGCGAACTTATGTATCACATGAGCAAGAGATCCAGCAACATGATAGCCCTTGCAGTGCTCACGTAGTTACTGAGCCCTCCACCCGAGAAGTCTACCGCAACCTCAGGGACGTTGATGGTGCCACCCACAGACGTGATGCTGGGCAATGGTATCAGCCACGAGTAGAGGCAAGCGCAAAATGCACTCACAATGGACACGACGCGGGGAAGAGAGGCAAGAACGTTGGCGTGTTGGTGCCGTCGTTGGTAACACAATCCGTGCTGGTAGCTGGGTTGCTATCGCCGTCGCCAACACCGCCATCTCCAGAGCCGAACAGAAGCGACACGCCACGCGCGCCTGATACGAGGTTCTTGTAAGCGTGGGCACAGCGTGACTGGATGGGGCCAGTACATACCTAACTGTGCGAAGTCGGCGCAAACGCGTTGAGCGTACGCGATAGGAACTGGGCGAAGCATGTGTGAGTCAAAGATCCAAGCCGTACTCAAACGACGCACGTACCCGTCTGCTCATCGTCGGCGTAGCTCGTCGAGATCGTCTGCGGCACGAAATCCTGAGCGAGGACGAACTCGAGCCACTACGTGATATGCAAGGTAAGTCTCAAAGGTATCACCATAGAATAGGTGACGCACAGTTTCATAAGGCTCATTACTGTCTGTTGGCGTTTGCTGGTCCGGGGTAAAAGGTGGGCTACCACCAGTGCTCCAGAAGATACCGGGTGTCGGGAACGTGATACCGAATCCGTACTGGACGTCGAGGTTGGCTTCGGCACCGGCTTCGGAGAGCGTCTGGTTGTTCTCGCCGCCTGCATGAAACGAATTCTAGCTCAAGTAAGATTTGAGAGGATAATAAGAGCAACTAGCCGTCGATGAGAGTAACGTTGAAGGACGTGCCCTTAGCCTCGGGGACCTGCTTCGCGTAGAACGATTGAAGATCTTGGAAGTTCGCGAACTGTTCGAGGTAACCGGTGATTCCGAGCTGGTTGACGTCAGCAGCCGCTACGGTGTAGTTCACGGCGTTGTAGAGTTCCTGTGGCAGATGTTATCCACACGCTCATCTTGGACCGCGTACCGACTGACCTTGATGCAGTCGACCGTGATAGTTGTATTGCAGCTCGGGTCTACGGTCACGTCGGAGCCTGGGATAGCTATCTTGCCGAGCGCAGCAGGAGAGCTTGTATCCGCCGACGACAGCTCCGAGAAGTGGAAGGTCGTTTTCAATGCGCGGGCACGGTTGAAGTACGTCGTAGGGTGCACGAGTTCGATGTGTGGGTGGACGTGATCAGGGAGTGAGTAGCTGGTCGTGCGCACGAGCGTGCTATCGCCACTGGAGTGTTCCCATACATGGAATTTCTGTGCCTAATTTAGTCAACGGCGAAGCTGGGATATCACATATACGCACCGTATCGAGCATAGCTTCAGCGAGTGCAACCGGCACGCGCACAGTGACCCAGTCCTGAGCCGCGGAAAGACGCAAATCGTCTCCTTCCAACCCGTGCTCCTTCAGCCATCCCGTCACCGTCGCGAGGCTGTCAGCATGAGGAGCCACCAGCGTCTCGACTTCGCCCTTGGTTAGGTGCTGGCCATAGCGAGCGTGCGAAGGGTCGCTGACTTCGTACAGATGACGCTCGAGCTCGTCGAACCCGGCTTGGTGCAGGCCGAACTTGAGGCTGACGACGTGCTCCGCGGGCGCGGGCTCGCGCTTGATCCAGTTGCGAGGCTCTGGGACGCGCTCTTTCAGTCGGTACGGGGTCGCAGCGGCATGTGCTGCGAGTGCGCTGACTGCGAGAAGCAGCGACGTGGGTGAGCGAAGAACGAACATCGAGCGCCTGAATGTTCAATGTTGCCAACTGGGAGGCTATATACGAGCCCGTGGATTCTGATGGAAGATAGAATCATCCTGGTCTGTGCATGCGGTGTGGGAGCTTCTTGCCGTCCTGGCAATGAAGCACACGCGGGAGGTGGATACGTATTGTGACCGCAGGAGCAGAGTCGAAGACCGGAAGCCGTCATGGCCATGAGGCAAGATGATGACAGGCAGCTTGTAGCTGGCGAGGTGCTTTTATAGACTCAGCGAAGGGTATTTTTGTATCTTGTCAAAGGTATATTTGTAGCATATTTTGATGGTGTGTGGTTGTAACATAAGACCGGGAGAGAGAGGCAGGTAACTTTCTATATGGATAAGCGCCAAAGGTGATGGCGGCGGGAGGAGACCAGGACGGTGATGAGCTCGCGCCACACGTCGACTTTGTACCACGATGTTCGCAGTTCGAGTATCGCTTGCGCGTGCACATAAGTGCACCAGAGTCCCACCTTCGGACACTTGCCGTCGTTGAGTCGTATGAAGTGCTCGCCGCCAATATCCTCAAAGTTACAAAGCTCGAACTACATCGCCATGATGGTTTATCTGCTTAAGGCCAAATGCAATATCGCGCTTGCGGATGCTCGGACCGGGTAGCCGGTTATGACAATGCGGGGTAAAGCGCGCACGTCCGGAGCTTGCACAGGTTGTTCTTGACGTCTACCCCGCACATCCAACCTTCTACAGACCATGCTTCACACAACTCGAGCCACAATACGCGCCGCAGCCCGCACAGCACGCGGTGTTCGACGATACAACGCGTCGGTCTTACCCTCGCTCGTCTCGACCTCCTCGCCCGAATTCTTAGCCAAGTCTCGGGCAATGGACGAGTTGATTGAGGATTATGAGTCGAAAGTTGCGGAGGTACGGCAAGGTGGAGGTGTAAAGGCGCAGGAGAGGATGAGGAGTAAAGGCAAACTGCTTCCCCGCGAACGGTGCGTTCTGCCCTTCACGCGCGTGGCGAGGTCTCTGCTTATGACCGCGAGCATAGACTGGCTCATCTATTGGATCCACATACGCCTTTCTTGGAGCTCTCGTCTCTCGCTGCATACGATATATACCCTGGAGAGTCTGTACCGGGAGCTGGGATTATCACTGGTATTGGCCGTGTCTCGGGACGTGAATGTGTGATCGTCGTAAACGATGCGACTGTCAAGGGTGGCTCGTACTATCCACTTACGGTACGAGACTCAGTGTATGATAATGTATACACGTATTCATTTTGGATATAGGTCAAGAAGCAGCTTCGCGCTCAAGAGATCGCTCGCGAACACGGTTTGCCGTGCATATACGTCGGTACGCCGCGCTTCTGAATTATCCAGCCGATTTGCAACGCGTCTAACCGATAGCCTGTAGTTGAATCCGGAGGAGCCGCTTTACCGCATCAAGCCAATGTACTTCTTGTCGATTCAATGTTTTGAAGCACCACTTACCGTTCATTCACAGGTATTCCCGGACAAAGAGCATTTCGGACGGATATTCTACAACATGGTACGTTCAGTGACTGTCGAATAGGTCTCAAACACCTTATGGATACCCTGTTCGTAGGCACAAATGTCTGCGCTTGGTATACCTCAGATCGCCATCGTACACGGCATCTCCGTAGCAGGTACACCACACCCTCCCTCGACCCTCGACCAGTACTAAGTGTATGCAGGCGGCGCCTACGTCCCCGCCATGGCCGACGAGAACATAATAGTCCGAGAACAAGGCCGAATCTTCCTTGCCGGTCCACCACTCGTCAAAGCCGCCACAGGCGAAGAAGTCGACGACGAGACGCTCGGCGGCGGACAGATGCATTCGTCTGAGAGTGGTGTGACTGATCATCTTGCGAGGGATGATGCGCATGCTATCGCTATTGCGAGGGGGATTGTGGCGGATTTGGGAGGGGCTGGGGGACGTGCTGTCGAGGTATTATATTCCGTTGCATAATTGGGTGAATTGGTGTTGAAGTCTTTTGGGTAGCCTCCAGCTGTATCTGAAGAGCCGTTGTATTCCCCGGAGCACTTGAATGGTATCGTGGGTACGGACTCGAGACAGCCGTTCGATATGCGCGACGTGATATCGCGGCTGGTCGACGGTAGTCGATTCCGTGAGTTCAAGAAGGAGTATGGACCCACTATCGTCACTGTGAGTAGTCCGTCTTTCTTTGTATACAGTCCAAGACGCTGACGCATCAATGAAATAGGGCTTTGCGAATATTCACGGCTACCCCGTCGGCATCGTAGCCAACAATCACTGCGTTTCCGGCCTCGCTAGACGAGCTTCGCGTAGGTTTGCCTAGCCGTGTAGGCAGATTTGGCATGGGTCGGCTAGACCAAGTTCGCGTGCGTGTGTCTAGCCCTGCCTGGTGGGGGTAGGTACTGTTCGCGGAGCTGAGCTAGACGAAGTTTGCGAAGGTGGCCAGACCAACTTCGTCTAGCTGACCCCGGCGATTTACGATAACGGTTTACTTATCCCATCGGATTATCATTTATTCAGTTAAATCCATTATTTTCGCTTCCACAGTACGGTAGAAAGAATGCATGATATTGATTGTACTACGATTGAGCTACCATACGAGCACATGGAGATAGATACACAACGACTACCTAGCACTCGATACGATACAGAAATAAGATAAGGAGATCGACACGCAACAGGGAGCTCGAAGAGCCGACGACGCAGGCATACAGATACGCGATAGCCTGTAGAAGATGGTCAGTTAGATGGACATCATACAATAGAGAAGCGACGCACCTTCTGTCCGAATTGAATCCCCCGCGATCTTCCTGGGCGGCCATGGCGTCGACGACGTTCTCGCTGTATCTACGGGTCTATCTACTGCACTATCTACCATCAAGCTATCTACCATCGTGCTATCTACCATCGTGCTATCTACCATCGTGCTATCTACCAGGTTATCTACCGTGCTACATCAGGTACGTCGAGCTCCCTCACCTGTCGCCTGTCGCCTGTCGCCTATGGCCCATCACCGCGATTCAACACCTGTCTGAGCATATTCATAAGCGATTAGTGCGCAGAATAGCTATAGCACGACGTACGATAACCTCGCGTAGATGACACGGCGAAGCGGTATGGATGCTGAGCTAGTGGTGGTGGTAAAAGACAAGAACGACGCGGCGACTTTTTCGCCTCGCGCGGCAAAACGCGCTACGTCATCTTCGCGACGCGCCTGCATGCTCGCGTCGTGTCTGCTTTGAGCGACCTTCCTGCGCGCTTGCTCGGCGTGTCTGCTTCTTTTCTTGCCACTGCCACCGCCACCGCCGCATCCGCACATCTTCATCCCCTATCTATGGCTTCTGCGGCGCGTCGTCCAACTTCCCCGGGACCACCTGAGAAAGCGGATCTCCAGATAAGGTCGTTGTGGCCCAGCCTTCCCTCGGCAACGCGCGACGAGATACGGAGGCAGTTTCATACCGCGCAATACGGTGCCGGAGCACCGCCTGATGACCCGTTTCCTCCTGGGGAGTCTGAAGCGCGTGCTCGCTCTTCTCATGGACGCACCGGATTGCGGCGCAAACAACCGGGTTCGTCACAAGATGAAGATGACGACCTGCCTCCTCGGCAGCGGCGCCGTGACGAAGAGCAGGAGGTCAGCCAAACAAGAACTTCCACCATGTCAAACTATACTTATCACTGCCCCGTCTTTAGATTGATCCCGAGCTGCTGAAACAGCACGCATATAGTCCAGGACCAGCCGAAGATGATGACGAGCGTGACGACGAAGACCGTATGTAGATCCACCCTCCGATATGTCTATCCATTGTATACTGACAGCTATGAAGAGGACTTGATTGCGCCTCACAACGAGAAGAACTTTCGTACTGAATCTGTCCGTCAACGTGTAGTCATGGAGAAGCGCCGTATTCGAAGGGAGCAGAAGACGCGCGGTGGATCCCCGATAAATGACTCAATTACGCGCCATCGTCTGCGCCATGCGGCTAAGCAGAGCCATGTCGATATCGCGCACCCGAGGGGAGGTATCACAACACTGACGAATAACCAGAAGAAGGCGCGACTGCAGATCAAGGTTGACTTTGCGTGTATCTGCACATTCACCAGCTCTGACAAGGGAACATGTACAGCACGAGCTTACGACTACCATGCGCCGCGTGTGCGGGGTCTATCGCACATCCTCCGAATGGCCAGACTTTAGGGAGTATCGCCGTGAAGGCGATGATGCCGACGAATCGCTCCTGACTCCGAACTTCAAGGAGGGCGTCAACTGGGATACGAACAAGGACTTGCTGGACACGATCTCCGATAAAGTTCTTCAGGACCTCTATGTATGCGCTTCGGTTTTGAAGACTCGTCCCATCTCTGAGCTTTGTTATGTCTAGCTCGACAGCCCTTCGCAGCCGGACTGGGCGACAGATCCTAGCTTTACAGTCAGTTACTGGACGATCCGAGCACTCTCGCAGGAGACTTTCAATGTGTTCAAACGCGATTACAAGACACAAAAGGACATGAACGCGAAGTACAAGGCCCAATTGCAGCAGCAGGACTCTCGGCGCTCGCTGCGTCGTCAGTCGGTGAGTATATCTCGTGATATATGTTCAATCAAGACTTAACGCCTCGAAGAAATCGGACCGCCGCCTATCTGCAGTTCCAGAGTGGAAGAAGCGGAATAACGGGCGAGATCCGACTCCATTGATTTCGAGCGAGTTCATGTCCGATGAGGCGTCGTGCGATGAGGGCTACACTCCCGAAGATAAGGAGCAGCAAGTGGAATGGAACGAGCGCATGAACGAGATCATCTACAAGGATTTGAGCGCGGAGGAGCTCAAGGGTGCGGTGTTGGCGTTCGAGCTCATCGACCCTCTCTGGCGTTCAAAACGGGTCAGTACTGTATATGATATGCATGCGTGGATGAGCTAACATACATATATTCAAGGTTCGCAAGATCTTCGCTGAGCTTGACGCGATTCACTTGGAAAATCTTGACGAGAAAGCGCGCAAGAAGTTCAACCGCCGCGTCAAGACCGATCGCACCTCGAACCGACTACCAAACGACACTCCTTACGATTATGCGATTAGCCAGAAATGGTACAACGACAACAAGGACAGCGGTAATATGTCTGCGGCGCTTGAGGACTGGTACTGCTACGTAAACCCGGAGGGATGGGATGGCGATATCGAGGATTCGTCGGATAGCGAGGCCGGGGAGGATTGAGCACGGCTTTCGGCAGGGTTTATGGGACTTTTGTGCGCAATCGGACGCTTGCATTCGGATGTATGTTCCGTTCACGTTACTGTACACGACTGCTTGATCATTTGTACTTTACATGCGCATATGGATGATGGACAAATCGCATGGTACAATAGCGAGTGGCCTGCACAAGTTATAAGCACAGTCCCATGCATTGTAAGAGCTTCTGAGCATACCTTTGCGTACAACTGTACGAGCCGCAAGACAGATAGTGTCCGGAGTGCACCGGGTCTGGTGGAACAACGCCAGCAGCACTAGAGAAAGTCGCACCAGCTTCTTCTCGTGTGTCTGCTCTAAGAGTGTAGCTGATGATGATGTGAGTACTTATCCAGCTGCTCGGAGCAAGCACGCACCTCTGATGCCTACATGCGGGCCATCGTGGTAGTTGAAAGAAGAGTGAGCGAGAGACGCTTCACGCGTGTACGCGTGCTTCAGGCGGCCGGCTTCTCCCGGCCGCCGCGACGCGCGCGCATCGACACGGTGCAACATCTTGCTTCTTACTCAATGGAAAGCCCTCGGTATGCCCACCAGGATGCACGATATGTGCGTTCTAACAAGATTGGATAGTGAGGTACGTTCATTCGGCAGAAAAACTTGGGCCCTGTGATGATTGAACACTCCGATCTAGCATACATAAGGCGCGAGTGAGCTTGCAACAGTCTGGAAGCCTAGCTGGGCGCGGATGGCTGCGTTGTATATCCCATTAATACTGCATGCTACATGCGAGGTGATCAGACCAGTCCATGTGATGTATATAGCGTCATACCTTCTCGAGTGCAGATGTTATCCACAGGTTGGGTTTGACGGCACGACAGACACCTCGAGCCGCTTGACAGATAATCTGCGATGCCTGTATCACAGTTGGTAAGGCTGTGGGGCTCTTCGGGTCCTGGTACTGATCGTATTGCCAGAACTCGATCTCCAGCTCTGGGCTAATCTCTGTCAGCCAAGCACGCTTGGAATGAAAGTGTATAACTCACAAGTCCGCCCATGGATCACCAAGAGGCTTGTCAGGTTCAGGGACCATCCAGAGCATCTCTGCGAAGATTGTATGACCAGACTCCCGTATTCCAGCCTGTGTGTGCTGGAATAGCTGACGTACGACGCCTACATGAGACTTCCCATTCACGAGAGCCTTCACAATTGCATCACTACATGGCAGCTGGCGCCGCGAGCGAACCAAAGGAACGATCCTGCGCCCATCCAGTACAGTGTGCGTAAGAAGGCTGATACGATCACTCAGTATGGCTCCATGTCGAGGCCGGTTTCGGTCAGAGACTCTGTATACGCGCTTGCGTTCGGAGTTGTAATGCTCATAGAGCATTCGAAGGGTGTTGGGATCTTTGAGGGCTTCTTTGCTGTAAACGGCGCCGGGAACGAGACTTTGAGACACCATACCTGGAAAAAGTTGAGTATGATCGAACACAAAGAACTACTCGTGATGCATACGGTCGTCTTCTTCATCTGCAGAGACCATGAACTCATCACGGATGCGCTCGGACTCTTGACCAGACAACATCCGTGTGGCGATAGCAGAGCTTGTTTCGTCCCCGTGATCACGCAACTCGCGAACCTGCATGAAGCAAGTTAGCAGAAGTCGAGGTCCGAAAGAGGTTGACTGTACAAGAGCAGATACCTGAGCGTCACGTTCCTTGTAACGCATCAATGTAACCTCGAGCCGACCTCCACCCCAATGGTTCAAATTGAATCCCTTCATGATCTTGTTCAATCGTTCGACAGTAAACGACCAGAAGTTCGGAACGGGACCGTAGTCTCGCAGCTGGTCGAATATATGCATGCACCAGTGATGGTTGGGCTTCATGACACCGGTACCATAGAGCTGGTAGTTTTACAAGTTTAGCATAACGCGCAAGCGTCACTGAAAGAGGGTATACATGCCTGTGCAAACAACATGAGATACTCGCGTAGCAGCTCCTCGCCCCGCTGAATCCTTTCCTCGGTGAGTGAAAACCCGCAAAGCACTTTGATCGCGCAAGCTAGCAGGAGGGTCAGGCGTGTTTCATCGCCATTCGGGTCTTCACCTGATTATATCACTTCAAAAACCAAAAGAGTGAGAGCGATAGCTATAGACGCACCTTCCACATCGTCATCATCGTCCTGATCTCGCTGTGCCCAGACAAACGGCAACTGGAGAAGGAAGACATCAGTACTACGAGAGCTGACCATGCACAGAGAAAGAACGCACGACCATCGGACACGGTATGGTGATTAGTGTACGATATTCGTCAGCCCCAAGCGAACCACCTGCTGGAATCCCTAACTGAGATGGCATACGCCCTGACCACGAAGGGGTCTCGAGCTTGTGTACATAGATATGTGAGCAGCAAAAGGAGGGATGCATGATTGGCGCACATCGGCAAGAAACTCGTGTAGAATATCTAGTTCGTGCTTCTTCGTCTTTGTACCGGGACGGAGTACCTTCGGTTTGATCCAGCACGTATACCACTGACACTTAACGAGACCTAGTCCAAATGAAGGTCAGCACTTGACGCATACATGCACTCTTTGACGCACCAAGCAGGATGTTGTGCATCGGATCAACAATGGTCATACGGATGGGATCGAAGTACGAGAGGCGCGTAAACTCAGACCACCGAACACCATGTTCTTCGAGAATCTTGTTACGTTTACTGTTTGAGCCATCCCTGTACGCCTGTGCATACTTCCGATGATCATCGGCTGTACGCAGGGCATCGGGACTTTCTATAAAGTGACTGTCAGTCAAGCCTGGGAACGCAGACACGATACGCACCGCCGCTCAAATTGTCTTCATTGTGCATGTCCGCATGCGACACAGTGCACTTAGTACAAGGTGCGTTCTTACTACCATGATCGGCAAACCCTCCCATCTTGCATAGGGCTGGATGGTCGCATACAATACCAAGCAAGGCGACACGGACACGGACGGGATTTGAGTCTGTGAATCTCCATGTGAGTAAAGGCTGTGAATATAAAGAAGTACGGATCACGGACTACTACCTTGAGAGTCTGGTCGAGGAATGCTGATGCCGTTCTCATACAAGTTGATTAGATCGTCCACGATGAAGGCACTGAAGTGTTGCAGTTGGTCGGCATCTGGTTCCGTGGGACCAGGCGTCAATGAAGACACGAGGAGGTAGCGCGGATCGTAGCTGTATGCGCACATAAACTCGATAGACAACAGTGTCAAAGACTGCTAGGCTTACCGTAGATGATCTGCAAGGTTTGCGATGCAAAACGAGTACACACCACTCGAATGTGACGGTGCAAATGGGCTTGTCGTGACTTTGAACCTGATTCAAGATGGTCAGACAGCTTCCGTGGATGATACTAATCAGACGATACAAACCAATCAAGGGCGACAGTCACACCCAGGCGAATTTCGCCCTTAAGATTGACATCAAAGAACACCTTCCCATCCTTTGAGCGTATCGTCTTCCACACCTCTCCATCTTGGATGCTATTGAGCACGCCATCCGTGCGCGTCTGATCCTTCCAAGCCTCGACCTGCTCGAAGAGTTCCGGGTGTTCACGGAACAGTTCAACGAGCATGTCACTCAGCAGTCGACACGGTGCGACCTGTTGCGGAGTGGACCGCCTCGCCCTTCCGAAGCGCTGGATGGCGTTGATGACAGTGTCGAGGATTGGTACTTCATTCTCTGAATCACTGGGCGCATCGCCAGCGTGTTCACGCCACAGCGAGTTGCCGCATGCAGTGCACTTCTTCGGAACGGCCGGGTCCGAGGCGGGAGGATATAGTGCACTGCATTTAGAGCAGCTGACAAGTATATGGAACTCATCGCGTATGTTGAGCCGCTTGTACGTGGTGTTGAGGGTAACAGGCATGGGATCGTCGGCAGTGAGCAGGCCCGTGCTCACAAAGATCGAGCGCAGTGCGAAGAGGAGAACAGCAGCAGCACTATGCGGCAGGTGCCAGCGCACATTGAGGTATGCAACCAAGACCATGATGACGCGGACAAACTCGACAGGGTGGGCAACATGTGGAGAGTCGTCATTCAGCGTATCGACAGCTGCGATGTTTGCTGTATCTGCAGAAGCACGAGCCATAGCAGCGTAAGCCTGACTTGTAGATGCTGGAGCAGCAGCAGGCTCATCGGGGAGAGCTGCTTGCGCACGATCGTCATGTACTGGATCAACAACAGGTTGACGGTTATCTTCTTCATCCGTGTCAGGGTCACCCGCATACATGCCAAACGTGAGATCCTAAGCATGTTTAGTAAACAAACTAAGTTTCATTGAGGTGCATATACATACCGCTTGTAAAGGGCTATTGCCACGTTCGGCCTCCGCTTCTACTGGCTCCTCGTAGAGATCCATCGGACCGGTCTGGAGATGTGTTCAGAGGGTTGCACAGCACAGGCAGCTCTCATCAAAGAATACGTACCGAGGCTGGCCGTGTTTCAGGCTGGACGGCTGCGTGCTCATCGTGCATCTCCACGTCTTCAGTGAGTTCGATTAGAGGCAACCGAGATTGAGCTGGCCGTTCTGGCTGTTGCGTTGCGCGAACGGGTGCAGAACGAGATGATGCGGCATTAACGACCAGCGAAGATACAGACCGGCCTTCGCGTTCGGCCTTCTTGAGTGGTCGAACAGAAGCCTGAGTTCGAGCACTGCTAGCCATGTGCTTGTCGCGGCGCCAGCTCTCTATCAAACAGCCCTTGGGATCATCTACCAGACAGATATCTTGGCAAGTACAGCGAACAAGCGCATTGCGACCTCCACGCGCATGCGGGATTTGCTGCGAGTTGGACATGGCGGACGAAGGGTCTGGGACGGGAGACGGGAAGGGTGTTCGAACACCTGGTACTTCAAGTATGCAAAGCAGCTTCATGTCGGACAATCGGGCAGGACATAGCGAAGCGGAGTACACGGTGTACACTCATTTTCTTCGAAAGGCAGACAATGATCATTTTGTAGTATGCAAATGTCCTTAGGATGTGCCAAGTCTACTACACTAACAAGTACGGAAGTCTCACTGCCGTGCACTGGGGGTCATGTCAGCTTCGAGAAAAGTGTCGATAGAAGGACTACGTACAGCATCATTCAACCCATCCACAGGTTCTACTCTTCGATAGCTATCCCAGCTGGCAGTCCATCTTGTTCAGGGTACCGCGTAACGTCGACCGGCAGGATCTTGATCAACTGCCGCGTTGCAGGCGTACCGAGCAGCCGCGTGTGCAGCCAGCCTCGCGTTCACAAGAAGCAATAGAAGCACGTCGACTTGACGCCTTGCCGCACATGATGTCGGCAAGGCAGAGCAATACGGTATGACAGTTGCTCATCGCGGTAAGAGGGAAGCCACGAACGACGATGCCGCGGCGCGGCGCGCGGGTGCCGGCGGCACCGTGTGAGCCCGCCGCGCTGCGAAATCGATAAGTCTTTTTCGCCATTGAATAGCCACAGGCTTGGCTAGGTGCGCTCTGTCTAGGTACATTGACGAGGCTTGCAAAGGTAAGGTAGAACTACTTTGCATAGGTTGATCTAGCTGGGTGGACTGACTTGGCCTAGCTCACCTAGACCAAGTTCGTCTACCTTCGTCTACCCGGCTACACCAGCTTCGCGTACGCGACCTACACCAACCTTTGCCTAGCTCACCTGGGCGAGCTTAGTCCAGCAAGGCCCGAAATGCA
>KV424688.1:0-63576 GCA_001632445.1 Peniophora sp. CONT | reverse complement strand
AGCGACCCCGAATCCACCCTCTGCTCCTTCGACCCAATCTCGATTTACGACTCCGACGTTCGCAGCACCTCCCTCGAGTGCAACATCATCCGGTCGTGCAGCCCGTCCTTTAAGACCTTCCTCTTCCGAACCTCAAGCTTCGCGTGATGGTGCCGCAATGTCATCTAGTCATAGCGTCTTCGGACGGCCTTCTCTTCTGGCTAACAACTGGCCCGTATTCGTTTCCCGTGATCCTCGCTCTAGGCCCATTGAAAACGACGCGGCGATGAAGGTTGATGGAGACGAGGACGCCATGGACTGGACGCCAACAGTGCCCGAGCCGGAAGCTCATCCACGTCAACAACAACTTTCGCAGCCAGTGCAAAGGGGGCTTAGGCGCGAGGATACTGGTCTCGAAGACTTGTTTGCGGGCACCAAACTTGTAGAGGAACCACCCCGCTTCAGTGCGTTTCGCGCGACGCCTCAAGCTGGTGGGTGGAGTTGGTGGTGGGTGTATGGATTGCTGCTCATACCTCTGTCGGCGATGTTCTATGCTGTATGGTTATCTCGAAGGGTGCCATACGGGCCTACGAATGTATGAATGTTTGCATCGAAGCCATGCCTTATATGGCAGTCGTGTTGCTTCATCGAGCTCCTTTGGTAGCAGCAGACTATGGAGCATGATGCCAGATTGGGACACCTTTGACGTGCGATGCATGCCGATTGACTTCCCCCGCGCTTCCATGCCGCCCTGTGTCAACGTTTTACAGACTTAAGAGCGAGACCTCAAAAAAAACGCGAACCAGCTTGCATCCTCACCATGGACCCTCTCGGTTTTCACATCAACGCGTTTCGGGAGCAGGCTATCAAAAACAACTGGCTGCCTCTTCTCCGCGAAGCTCGCCAGCTGATGCAGCCCATCGGTGCTTACCGAGATGACGAGTATCTCCTGGTTAGGTCCCTTGCTACCGCCCATATCAGGCGGCAGCCGGAGCAGGAGGCTCTACGAGGACTGCACGGTGTATGCATCGTGTCGTTATACGCGCCCGCTGTGGCGGACTGACGCATTATATGCAGGTCAATTTCCACGCCGAGAACGTCTGGAGAGACTATTACTTCGCTCATCGCCCGCATATCGACATGCGCGTCAGCGACCTCCTTCAACGCCTTCAGACGCACATGTCCGCGAGTCCTATACTCCCGCCGTCATCTGAGGAGCGCACCAACCCACCCTCTGCGCATCCCGCCGCTGCTACCGGCAATGCTGGCGCCGCTTCGGCTCCCGCCAAGATTATGGTGTCTTCGCAACCTGCAGGCTCTGGTAGTGATTCGTTGCCCACCCCGATCTCGCCCCACTTGTCTCTCGCATCTCCTTATCAACAATCCGCACCCACTAAGAGAAACAAGCTTGCCTTGGTCTCCGGCGATGACGAGGCCTATGTCGTCCGGAAACTGCAAGAGGCTCTTGATCAAGATGAGTCGTTCAAGGTTACCCACGTCGCCAAGTCGATGGCAGCGGAGGTTCGTCTCGCGGCGCCTCCGGTAAGCGACCTAGAGCTGACAATATCCGTAGGCTCCGCATCGGGCTATGAATACGTGGCGACAAATAATGTATCGCCATCCCGAGGCGCGCGCTATCTTGAGCAAGCGAAAGAACTGCGTGCTGCTACGCGCTGACGACGCCGCCGCCGCCGACGACGACGACGACGTATACATCTCCAGCGCCGAGGATGAGGATTCTGACGACGAGCAATCCGCCCATTTGCGTTCGTCACGACGTTCCCGGTTCCCTTCCCTTCGCAAGCGAGAAACTCGTCCATCGCGACGTGTATCTGACTCGGAGTCCGACGAGTCTGCGGACGAGGACGAAGAGTCTGATGCGCCTCGGGCTCGACAGCCAAGTAAGCAGTACGTCAACGGGCATGACTATACGGAAAGCGAGAGCAGAGGGCGACATCGAGGCCCTTATACGCTCGGGGACATGAAAGCTCTCGCGTTTCTGCTCCTCAAGCACCCAGAACTAGAGACACTTGCAGAACACCGTATGGGGGAACTCATAGAGGAAAACGTAAGCTGGGGTTCTTCTTGTGCGTGCACGCCGTACTGACGCATCTCGTTAGCTTGGAATACGCACTGCTTCTGCTTGGAGGATGACATTCGTGCGCCGTAAACATCGTATGTCACTACCGCATGGCTCTGCTGAAGCTCGCGTCTCATGATCTCTATCATCAGATATAGCAGCCATAGCTGCCCAAATGAAGGCAGACCAGGAAATCGCGATGAACATTGGTGATCAGAGTGCACCGCAGACGTCGAATGTCTCTCCAGCGTCTGCATCTTCAAGTTCTAATCTGCCACCCACCAAGCGTCCGAGACTGACTGTAACCATGACTTGAGTACGGCATCGCTCGCTACATGCACAGTATGCGAATCACAAATACGCTTTCTTGTAGAAATCTGTGGCGTTACGGCGACTGCCGCCGCCCGCGTCGCGGCCACTGTATCATTGAAAGAAGAATCTATCTGTGAGCCCTATGCATTGTAAGGGATGCATGCATATGAACCAGCCGAAAGTAATAGTAAGCATCCAGTAGCGCACCAGTCGACGTGCAAGAGCATGAGAGTCGTTTCCAGAATCCACAGGGCCGCCGCGTACGGCAGATCCCGAACTCTGATCGCCCTCCGCGCGGCGTTCGGCGGTAGGCCTTCCACGTTCATGAACGTTGTGGGACAATGCACAGCGATCGTGTTGAAGCTCCTTCCTCAACGGCCGTCACAGTCCAAGTAGTACACATGCATAACGCGGATACTCTTGGGATGATATGTCCCGCACGTGCGCAATCTGAGCGTACGGCGAGCCGGCGCCGACTTGTACCTCTTCACCACCTCTTCAGCTTCATTCGACTTGGAATGTCCGACTCTGAAGTCTCCTATCATGACGTTAAGACTCATTCCGGAATTCATAGCAGGACATGGTCTGGGGGTATCGTGGATGGGGTAGGCTCGAGGAACATGCGAACGTTGTGGCATGGGGGCTGCTCAGCGCTCCGGCGAACGTGGCGGTCTTCGGACATGGAAGAACCAAGAGAGCAGTTAGACCAAGGCGCATCGTTGATATTGGCTCGCGGCGCACACGTTCTACGCCCGGCTCATGTTCGCTGGAAGGGCTAGCGACGATCGTCTTCCACGGGCGTGGTCGTACGGAAAGACCTCATAACTGATAGTTCTGAAGCCAGGGCAGACTTTTGAGCGCTCATCATGCGCTCTCCTCTTGTCTTCGTATCACTTCTCGGAGCGGCTGCGACCTACAAATGGTTCCAGTCAGTACATCAGCGCCGTCCTCCGATGCATCTCAGCTGAAGGTTGATTCGCTGCAGTGGTTTGAAGCATAGCCTTGCAGCCGCGACGGGCTCTTCGGTTTTATCTGGATGGGTTATCTTCGCTACGGGACTCCTGCTTGCGAGTTGCGCTTTCTGGTTCCAATTCCACTCGGTAGCGCTTTTCGTCTGGCACTGTTTCCTCGCTCCGCTCGGGGACACGAAGGATCAGAAGTCTCGCCTCGACAGGGTACGCATACAGCTCATTCGTGGCACATATCTGAAAGCTCACGCATTTGCAGTTTTACGAGGGCCAGGCACAAGTATATGACAAGACACGCTCGGGTCTCCTGCGCGGGCGCAAAACCATGCTGAACATGAGCGCGGCACACCTCCGGGCGATGAGGGAGAATGACCCAGGAAAGCGACTCATTTGGGTAGACGTCGGTGGCGGCACAGGTATGTCAATCGTGCACACGAATATCCAGATCTGCAACTTGTGTCGTAGGCTGGAATATAGAGACCATGGATGCATACTTCCCGATATCGCAGTTTGACGCTGTGTATCTGGTCGACTTATGCCAGCCGTTGCTCGATATTGCTGAAGCTCGTTTCCGCGCTCGCGGGTGGAAGAACGTGGTGTGCATCTGCCAGGATGCATCGACCTTCTGGCTACCTGAATGGAGCGATGGTATCCATCCGAAGGGAAGCGTCGGCTTCGTGAGTCTTCTCTTACGCGTGGTTGTGGCGTTGAACTGAACTTAATGTACCCTACAGGTTACACTCAGCTACTCCCTTTCTATGGTGAGTATCTTCTATACCCTACCGGGCGTGCTGCTGACAATCGATGCAGATACCCTCCTATCACACACTGCTCGACCGCATTGATTATCTTCTTTGCCCTGAACAAGGCCTTCTGTCCGTCGTCGACTTTTACACGGCCGGGAAGACTCCGTCGCTGCATGAGAAGGGTGCGCACCTTCATCTCACAAACTGACAAAGTCTAAGACGACCTCTATAGCCATTGGTGGCGAATTGAAGAAGTGCGGGTTCTTGTCACGCTGGTTTTGGCAGATGTGGGTACGTGAAGCAAGAGCCATCGTCGTCTCGAATGGAAACTGACACTGCATATCCAGTTTGACCTGGATCACGTTGACCTGTCTCCTGGGCGCCGCAGTACGTCAAAGTCGCCGTGTCCTCCACATCCTCCCACTCATTCATTGCAGACTACCTGGAGTATCGGTTTGGGACAGTCAAGTCATACAATGGCCGGAACAAGTTCGTCGTGCCGCTCATTGTTCGAATCCCCTACTACATCTGGCTGGGATGCTCTCGCGCCCGAGATACTGCGCGATTCAAGCACGCATTCGAAGTGGAAGGAGGCAATATCGTTGGCACACCAGTCCTCTCACCCACGATCACAGCTCCTACTCATGCGGCAGAAATCGGTCAGCTTGACCTTGGTCCGAGCGTGGTGACTACAGAAGCCTCGGATGCCGTCGTGATCAATATCTCCCCGCCACTGAGTTCTTTCCATTACCAGCTGAAGCATGTGAGTGAGCTTGTCATTGTGCAATCTACACCACTTATCTAGTGCATAGACATGGCGGTTGCCCTACTTCGAGTCACCGGTCCATTCTCAGTTCCGCACCTTCATCTACTCATTTACCTGGTAAGCTTGCAGTACATTTGTATTACCTTACTGCACCTATAACCAGCTGCCAGGGAAGACCCGGATGTTGACCTTCAGCACATGGAACTGACCGAGAACGATACCGTGTTTTGTATCGCTAGCGCCGGCGATAATGCTCTTCACTACGCGATCAATGCCCGACCCCACCGCATACACGCCGTCGACATGAACCCATGGTGAGCCCGGCAGTCGATATTCCTCACAAGGTTACTTACCGCCGTGCTCTCTTGTCAGTCAAGGGCATCTTGTTGAACTGAAACTCGCTGCGCTCAAGTCTCTTGAGTACGAGGAGTTCTTCGCTCTGTTCGGGGAGGGCAAGATGCCGTTGCGCCAGTTCCGTCAACTATTGGATGGCAAGCTATCTCCGTATCTCTCATCCGCGGCATACCAATTCTGGAGGATCAACGCCAGCGCCTTCGAGCGCTCCTTCTACCAACGCGGCTACTCCGGTTGGGCCCTGCGCCTGACTCGCCTTCTGCTCAACCTTCATGGAGTGATGGGCGAGATGAAGGCCATGTGCGAGGCGAAGACGATCGAGGAGCAGGATCGTATCTGGAAGAAGTCACTCCGTAGAATCTTCGTCGAAGGTTGGCTGGTTCGCGCCATTGCCAACAACCCGATCTTCCTCTGGAACGCTCTTGGTGTATGTACTAACTTGCCCGGGGAACGTACATATTGCTCTCTGCTGATCATTGCTGTGATAGGTGCCACAAAACCAGAAGAATGCCCTGACGAGCGAAGGCTCCGTATCTCAATTCCTTCGCGAGACGTTAGACCCTATTGGGTCCCATGCGCTTCTGAGCCAAGGCGCCTACCATTACCTCCTGGTACGTACTTGTTTTCGCATCACATGCTAGTACTGACGACTCTACAGTGTCTCCTCGGTCGCTACACACCCGAATGGTGTCCTGACTACCTTACGCGTCGCGGTTTCGATGTCCTACACGAGAACAAGGATGGTGTACTCGACTCCTTCCGGCTGCATACGGACTCCATCCTGCAGTTAGTCCTCTGGTCGACTGTATCGCGTTGACACAACTGACCAAGGACATTGCAGAGTTCTCTCCGGCTTATCCCCAGGCTCAATTACGCGGATGATCATAATGGACCATCTGGACTGGTACGAGCCCTCACACGAAGAGGCCTTGACCGAGATCGCGCAGATGCACCGCGTCCTGCCGAAAGGCGGGATGGTCTTTTGGCGATCGGCTGCGAAGTACCCATGGTACAACGAGGCATTCGAACGTGCCGGCTTCGACCTGACGCCCCTCGGCATTCGAGAGGGTCCGGCAAAGGCTATCGACAGGGTAAACATGTACGCGAGCTTTTGGCGGGCGGTCAAGGTGTAAGAAGAGGGGGATGCAATTGTAGCAATAGATATTTGGTAGTTGGAACTGTCGTGTGAAGTAGTTTATACCTGTACACCGCCGGGGAAAGTGTAGAATAGAGCAATCGATACCCAAGAACTGTATACGGATCTTATCTGGATGTTACTCGGTTGTGGCACATATTCACCGCGCCTCGGCGTCGGGCCGCGACCGATGACGCCGTCGAATAGGCTCGGGCACGCGACTATCGCGCTTACCCCGCGCGCAGGTTGCGCGCGTCGCCGACATGCTCCAGCTTAAGCCGCACACGATGCCACCTAAAGCCGCACCGCTTCTTGACTCTGAACGCCCAGTATCCTCTTCAGAATGTGCCGCTTGCTCATCTACAAGGGCACCGAGCCCGTACAGTTGTCCCATGTGCGTGTTGTGTTTGCACTGGAGGGCGTACGTCGTCCTCAACGACCTTGCAGCTCTTGACACGACCGGCGCACTCTATCATCAACCAGGCCTTTGACTCGCGGTTGCGAGTGGACATGCGCAGACCCATCAACGGTGATGGCTTTGGCGTCGGCTGGTATGACTCGGTTTACGACGAAGAGCTCGGTACTCAGCCCTGCATCTTCACCTCGGTCACTCCGGTGAGTACGATCAGGCATACTTGAAGTGCTTAGCATTGACCGCTATTTAAAGGCTTGGAACAACGTCAACCTTCAGCGGCTTGCAGAGAAGATCAAGTCGCCGCTAGTCTTGTGAGTTCTGGCTCACACTTTCGTGTATGCGGGGGCTGACCAGGTGATAGTGCCCATGTCCGCGCAACTACCGCAGGTTCATTGTCGGAGGACAACTGCCACCCGTTCAAGCACGGAAAGCTAATGGTACGGTGTTCAGCATCTTTCTGGAGTAGGACTACTCGCTAAACTAGAGTCAGTTCATGCATAATGGTAGTATCGAGGACTTCCCCAGGATCAAGCGCAAGCTGCAGGCGCTACTTCCCGACGACATCTTCAATGTCGTGCAAGGCAACACGGATTCAGAGCACTGCTTCGCACTGTTCCTCTCGAAGCTCCCAGATGCGAATGCGACCTGCTTCTCGCATCGGGAGTTGAAGCAAGCGATGCTTGACACCATCTCCACCCTCAACAGACTTGCGAAGGAAGCTGGTATCACCCAGGTATGTAATTCGGCGCAATCCCCCAATTCTCGTGCTAACGTGTCGCAGCCGAGCTTGATGAACTTTTGCGTCACCGACGGCTCGAGTGTGGTAGCAACTCGCTATGTCTCCTCTCGTCGCGACGAAGCTGCCTCGCTCTGGTTCTCCTCCGGCACGAGCTTCAGCGAGTATGCGGACGGAGGACACTATAAGATGTCGAAGACCGACAAGCGGGAGAACATCATCATGATCGCGAGTGAGCCGCTCACGTTCGAGAAAGGTAAACACGCCTCGTAGATGCTATATGTCCCTTACTTACTGGGCCTTTCGTAGCGGACTGGATGGAGATCAAGACCAATATGCTCGTCACCATCACGCCGAAGATGAACGTACTCCAGAGCCCCATCATCGACGAGTTCTGGGTACCGCCGTCTGACCCCGCAGCGAAGCAGCGCGGCGTAGACCTGGCCCTTGCAAAGGGTCTTCTGCCCAACCGCGACACTCGAGCTTCTCCGGCAGTGCCTGCTCCCCCGACGGTGCCTATGAAACTTCCTCAGCAGGTTGCGGTTGCTTGATACGTTCACCCCTCTCTCATCTCGTCCTCTCAGCATTCCATCCACTGTTCTCGCGCGTTCGTGTTATTCCCGTCTTGCACTCGTTGTCGTTGTCCCTCTCCTCGTGGCTTACCAGTAGAATCCGTCTGATCTGTAAATTACCTCCGCTCGGATAATTTCCATTTCTGTACTGTATATATGTATTGTAGATATGATGACCTCCCCTTCATTTCTCGTCTAAGGCCCAATGGACCGATGATCATCATAGCCAGGGGCCCAAGCTTTCGAAAGTGGAAACGAGGAGCCACTTATACGGTTGCCCGTTAGTCCAAGGCCGGTTCTTTCGCGTCGCGCGATTTCCGGTTTGCACACCAGCAAGCCTAAATGTCAAGGCGCCTTCCTATCAGTGTCCTTAAGCACGATGAACATTTACTGCTAGTCCTATCGTCGTCTTTTGGTGTGACTGAGTGTGTTTGTTAGCGTGGAAAAGCTTGACTGGAAGTTCTGTCGCGTCTTCGTCCTGACGGCCATCGCGCATCGCTCGCTGGAAGAGTACCCATGCCGAACTGCACGATTGTTAATCTTGGAGAGTCTGTCGTGGTATGGAGGGGTAGACAAGTGGGATGGTCTGGTGGTATCGGAGCTGGTAGTGTGCAGGTACGTGTTCAGCGTTCAGTGTAGGCACAGTGTTAGTATTTGGACCCACAAAGCTGACTGGTGTATTCAGGTTCCTTCGATACTTATACTAGTACGGACACAAAAATATGGTACAATCAAGCATTGTCTTTCCTACTCGCTGTCCACTTGCACTTATGAGCACTCGCACTGAGCGAGCGCAGCCTTGGTCCCACGCAACTCTCTGCTGTCGGGCCACGCACCGAGGATATCCCACTTCGGAGGATAATACCGTCTTAGCTTGTCCTCGTTCAAGAGTGACAACCCAGTGTCAGCAGATGGTCAGCCGCCGCGAGCGACTTCGGTGTGACGCGGGAACTTGGCGACACGAGGCTCGCAGAGCGAGAGTCGACGCCTTTGCCCTTTAGATAGCTGCAAGAAGTACGGGTCAGAGGTCTCGGAGAGCACTCTAAGTATAAGAGAGAACCGATACTATTGCTTTTACCGCCCGAGAAGGCCCGAGAACGTCGTGCGGCCTGACATAAAATGATGTTGATGCCCTGCGTTCATAGAGTGTATAACATGTTATTTTCGACGTTGCTGCTTATAGAGCTTCATCTTGTACTGTAATAGCTACCATACGTGTGCCGGAAGTGGAGATGCGCAGAGCGCAAATCGCGCGACGCGAAAGAACCGGCCGTGGACTAACGGGCAACCGTACACTTAAGTGCGCTTGTTGGACAGGCATGACTTGGTGCCACGGATGCTTTGCGCGCTTGAGAGCCTGCCGCGCGCGCACCGGTCTGCAACGCCTCGAACCTGCCCTTGGAACCGGGCTAGCAGCAGCAGACGTCACAATCCTTCTTGTACTCACACCACCACCACATCCCATGAGTGGCATGAGCCTCGCCGCATAATTCTCCACCTTTAACGACCCACGCCGCACACGAACCCAGTTGTCTCGCGCCACCCGACCCTCACATGGGTCCCAAAATCATCCTAGATGCGCTGACCAGTACCGCGAAGTACGTGGCCTGCGATCTCTGTGCGGTCGTTTATTGACTTCGTGATATAGGACTGCGAACTTCGCTCAGATCCTGTTGGTTCTTCCTTTGACTCTCTCGACGCTCTCCAAACCGGCTTTCTTACTGTTGTCTCTACTGCTATTTGCGGTGCGTCTGCATCAAGCCACCTCATATATAATCACTTTACTGATATTGTGTGCGCAGGAATCGCTCTTCCATGGCACCTTCCTCCTCTTCTTCCCAAACACCTCCGCCTTCCACTTCATCCAACTGCCCGCACACGCGCTCCTCCTCCTCTTATGCTTCAACGTCTTCGCGCAATCCGTGTACCCCATCATACTCTCCGCGGCGGACTGGTGGGGACAGATTTTGAACTGGTCGAGCCCGTTCTTCATCTTTCTCGAGGGTATATCCACGTTACTAGTTGCGCAACGGATCGGACAAGCAGGGAGGAGTCTCATTGAAGCGGATGATTCTTACCAGTTCGTGTTCTTGTTCACGTCTGCGGCGACCTATGTCGTGTCGTGCGCATGGATCGTCCTGGTGTGCACATCTCATTTTGGATCACTCTGGTACGGCACTGACTTCTTACGCAGGCCTACCCCGATGCAGCGAACTCTCCCCTCTCATCTACGCTCCTTGGCGTTGCGTTGACAGTGCGTTATCAGCCCACCCCTTCACTCCCGGCAATCCGCTGACCCCTTGCAGTGTCTCGTCTTCCTAACCGTAATCGGCCTCGTCGTCCGCCGAACCACAATAATCGAATCCTCCGCCCTAACCCTCTTCGTAGCCTACAACGTCTGGCTCTGCGGCTTCTCCAAAGACTCTTTATCCGGCATAGTAGGCTTCACGTCCTACGCGTCCTATGCCCCACTATTCGAGAACCTGCTGCCGCATCTGACGACGCTGGCGAATTTTATCACAAATACGCTGCCGAAACATGTGTTGGTGTCGTTAATCTATAGGATTTGTATCCTGCTAGGCGCGGCGAGGATTTTGCCGAGCATCGGGGCGGATTCGAGTTGGGAGCTTGCGGTTGATGATGCGGATGCTCGACCGGTACGTCGTTATTGTACATGACCGGTGCTGTCCCGCTGACGCGCATCCTGTAGACGTCAAGACTGGCGCATATCCTGCTAATCTATCGACAAGCCATTCTGGTCACAGTGTATTCCCACCTTCTCCGTATGTTTCACTTTCATCCCTCTAACCGCTGTACGCGACTGACTGGTGAACGATGGTACAGTTCTGGACGAGTCCTCGCATTCGTGGTGGCGTTGGATGAGCGTTTTCGTTACATTGACACTCTGGGGTCTCGAGTTGTTCGTCACGGACGAGGACGACATCGCTACCAAGGACTGGAAAGTGGACTAAATACCTATACCTACCGTACCCATTTCATCGGACGTTTGAATCTCAGATATCCTCTTATCCTACCCAATACCATAGTGACCTGTACACGCCTAATTCGTGTCACGGAGAACCGGGACGCCCAGCGTAACAAGGGGTAGCGCACCCAGCATCAAAGCGAGCGCAAAAACAAGAAAGCAATGCAACCAAGGACAGAAACATCTATGCGCGGTGCTGAACGGGGTAATACAGAGTGTGGGGTAAACGACGGGTGGCGTAAAATTATTGTGGTGGAAAGGGAGATATAATGTCCGCAGGGAGCGCATGCAACAGGCGAGAGTGACAAGGGCATCGAAGAAAGGAACGTCGAGAGGAATTGATACCCTGTAGAAGAGAACGAGCAACCAAACAAGTACGATGCACAAACGTGACACGCGGCTACTGCGAAAGGTAAAGGAAAGCGTTGTCCCAGATCGGAGCCGGAGAAGTGAGTGGCAAGCAAGTCGGGAATAGTATATGATCAACAAGACATGGAATGATATACGAAGATGCCTATGCGGGTAGAGAGAAAGGGTTGACAATGGTAAGAGAAACGTGCCCGAGAAAAGAAGAATGATGCATGCAAGCCTATGTAAGGTTCCAACGGTAAGGGGGGGTAGGTAAATGATAACGGTAAATTGTCCGCGGGTCATGAGCAGTGACTAGTAACACAACGTTTGTCCAAGCAATGTTGAGTCCGAGTAACAGTCCTCCAGCCCGCGAACAGACGCGGGCCGTTTTACATCGCTCGCGGCCCACCGGCGTCGTCTTCCGGCGTGGCATTCCTTACGCCAAGCACAGGCCGCGAGTAGTCCACGTCGTCTCTCAATTCGGGGTCCGAATCACGAAGGCCGGGATCGAGTCGCGAATCAGCGCCGTCGTCATCGTAGACGCTCTTATCATCATCATCGCCCGCATGGTTCGCAGCATCCGCCACACGGCGTGGATTGCGCGGGGGCGGAGGCGGCGGTGAAGGGCTATCCGGTGTATCCTTATACGGCTCAACTGGACTGCCCCCAGCAGAGAAGTTTGCAAGTAGCGGCTCATAACTTCCCGCACTGTAACTCGGCTGATGAGCAGACGCCCGCGGACGCGACGCTGCGCCCGGTGGCGGACTAGCGGCACGCCCAGCCGCACCTGCTGCACCAGCGGCAAACGCCGCAGGCGCAGCAGCACCGACCGAAGCATACGGGTCAAAGAACTGTCCGCCGGCATTGGTCCCCATTTCCTCATCAGTCTGCAGTAACGTCGGTCGAGACGATCCTGACGCCATAGCCGCCGAACCCCGTTGCGACATGTTGGGCCCGATATCTTCATCATCTATCGGGGCGCGATTGTACCCTGCAGCCGCGAGCGTGGCCGATACGGCCGTATCGTGCTCGAGTTTGCGGGTCCGACGACGTCGACGGACGAAGAAGAACAGAAAGAGACAGATTGCGGCGGCGGCGAGACCCACTACGACGAAGACGCCTGCGACGGCGCCTTTATTCTGGAAGAACCTGAGTGAAAAGAAGGGTCAGATAAATTAAACTTTCGGCGCGTGTGTGGGCATGCGAACTGGCTGTTGGATCCCCCACCGTCTGTCAAGGGTGTCGGGTTGGCGACCACGAGGGTTTGCGTGACGACCATGCCATCGCTCTCCGTCGAAGCAATGAAGGAGGTGATGACGGGTGGTGCAACGGAAGTTGTTTGACCGTTTGCGGCAGTCGATATGACGAAAACGGTCGACTGCAAGGTCGTGCTGTAAGGTGAGAGTTTATTCAGCATTGTGCACATGGACACAGAAGCAATGAGGCAGCTGATGAACTCACTCTGCGGCCGGAACGGTCGAGGACGGAGTCGTCCCTGCGCTGGATGCACTTGCTGCTGCAGCGGAAGCGGAACTTGCTGCAATGACAGAGCTCGAGGAAGCGGCTATTGCACTTGAAGTCGCGGGCGGTACAGACGAAGAGGGTGTCTGAGAGGGTGCTGCCGATGATGATGTTGGTGGGTCTGTCGAAGCTACGGACGAGGAAGCAGGCGGGGAGGAGGAAGGGGAAGAGGAAACAGCGTCAGACGTTGATGCGACGGTAGATGAACTTGGGGAAGTACTACTTGAAGGAGCGTCTGTGGTCGAGGCAGGGGTGGACGAGGGCTGGGTAGACGAGGGAGGCTGTGAGGATGTGGGCGGATCTGTGGAGGATGAAGCTGGCGTTGAAGACGCGGGTGGTGTTGAACTCGGCGTTGAGGACGCCGGGGTACTGCTCGCCGGCGTGCTACTTGCCGGCGGTGTACTTGCCGGTGTAGACGTTACCGACGACGCCGCGGCTGAGGGCGTTGGCGTGGCCGAAGTGGCTGAAGCGCTGAGAACGGGATGAGTTGACCGGCTTGTTTGAAACACAAGTCGAAACAAGACTAACGATGAAGCTGGTGTAGACGATGCGGGAGCAGCAGTAGACGATGCAGGGGCAGCAGTAGATGATACAGGCGTATTTGTAGATGGAGCAGCGTTAGAGGTCGTGGGAGCAGTCGAGGCGGGAGTAGATGACATGGGAGGCGAAGATGTGGTTGGAGCAGTAGTTGATTGTGCAGCAGCCGAAGTGGTTGTTTGTGCAGCGGCAGATGTGGTTGGAGCCGTGGACGTCGGTGCGTTTGACGACGAGGGCGTTGCGGTATTCGTGGGTGCGGGAGAGGTGGGAGAGGCAGACGCGGAGGAATTATCAGTACTTGAGGCGGACGCTAGAAGAAAACAAAGGGCTTAGAGACGACGAGGAGCCGTCCTTCGCGATGGCACTTACCCGGCGTGCTCGAGTCCTGTTGTCTGAGGACTAGACCCATTGCCCGGGCATGGAACTGTGGTGGAAGAGAGAAGAGAAAGCGAGAAACGAGGTAAGCCGTGCCCGCGCTCCGCAACCTTCAAGCTTTCAGAAAATGGCCACGCGGAGCCGTGGCCGTGTGCCAAATGGAGCGTCATCGCGATATCCGTCGTCAAGTAAATATCTTCTCTCCACCCGTCGTCAACGGATTTACCGACTCCAAGAGCTAACGCCGTATTCGACCGAGGTGGTGGAGTACGAGGTACGAACTCGTGCTACCAGTTGATTATTTCGCAAGCTTTTCACGCGCGCTTGAGCATTGCAGCTTGCACTGCAATTGATTCGTGGACATCGGCCCAGTCTTGTAGGTCCGGTTTGCTCTGTTCGAGAACGTATCGACGCGGCCGCCTCGGTGTACACCTTGTCTCCGCCCACAATGACCGTCATCTACGACGCTAAGGATGCCCAAGACGGCACCATCGACAAGAAGCGCGACATCGCGCTCGAGCCGCCGACCGCAGGCTCTTCTTCGCGCCTCCAACTCGCAGGGCCATCTGATGGCGAAGAATTGCCATCCTTTGAGCAGGCTACTTCTGACGCACTTGTTGACCTCAATGCCGACCTGGTGATTCCCGACGGTGGCGAGGCGCCCCCGCCTTCTTTCACGCCGTACGAGGCCGAGTACACTGTCGCTTGGGACAAGTCTATCGTCTCGCACGACCCGCATCTGAACCGCGACGGCGAGGCGCTATACCGCTTTCTGCTTGCGCGCGCAGAGGAAGCGCCTGATTTAGTGCTTCATGTCGTCGGAACGCACAGAGAGACGAGATACCGAACTGTAACAAGTACCGACTCGCGTGGGCGCACGCAAACCCGCGAGGAACGCGACGAAGATATCATAACTGATTTCGACTACCGTATCGACGTCGGGCAACATCTGCTGCCGCGCGCTCACCTGTGGACCGTCGCCGATAGCGAACCTGCCTACCGCGGCGGCACCAAACGATGCGTGAAGGACGGCCCTTCCGTATCCTGGAGTGAAGGCAAAGCCGCGCGCAAGCTCAGGACCTTCCGCGAACGCGTCGGCTTCCCGCCCTGGGTCGGCGGTATTATGCGCGACCCGCGTACGGGGAAATACATCGACCCCGAAGCACAGATGTGGGATACGAACGCGACGGGATACGCTTACTTCAATGTCACAGACGACCGTGGGTTAGACGTGCTCCGCAGCTCCTGGACATTGCGGCAGTGGGCGGACGATTACGCCGCGTCGGATAAGATTTTCAAGGAGTTCGTGTTCGACAAGGTCGTTTTCGGTTGGCAAACGGGTGTACTGTGTAACGCCGTACGCTCCGCCATTTTGAGCACGGGTTACACGGGCGACATCAACGTCAAGTTTGAAAAGTCGCTCGCGCGCGTTGTCGTTCGCCCCGATACGCGTTTCCAGCGTTTGCTCTCCAAACTATGGTTCCGCATTATCGCGTGGATATTGCTCGTATACCCTATTGTCTGGCTTTTCCAACGCTTCCACCCGCGCGGACTTGGAAGATGGACCGTCGCAGGAAGCGCGCATGCGTTACATCGGCATCAGACACGTACCTATACTACGGAGGATGGCGAGGTTAGACGCAGCTCGTACAATGAGGGCTTGCGGGAGGGCGAGTGGTTCAAGTCGTGGGAGGGTACCATTCGTAGGATGGCGGAGGGGCGCGTTCGCTCGAGTACGGCTGTACAGTTGCCCGACGATGCTCATGCGGTGAGGTTGAATGGGTACTACCAGTGATCAATATTGAGTCTGGTCTCTTACTTTATTGGGATATCATGACGGGTTTCTTTGGGTGTTCCTTACTTATCTGTTCATGTGCGGGCTTTCATAGTACACTGGAATATACCTTTGATCATGAGGCGTGACAGGGCTCTTACAGTCATTCTCAAAAGGATTGCAAAATTCAACTTTCGCCTGCGTGCGCGAGCAACTACCCGGAAAGGATGTATCTCCTGATTAGGGTAGAGACGTCATACAGTGCCACCTGTCTCGAAGATGCGCGCCAGCGGGCTCTGGCAACGTGGGAGTAGCCCGGCTCGCTGTGCTGAACAGCGAGCAGCCACTGCGGTGTCGCGCGGTCGCTCACGTCGTCCGCTTACATAGGGCGATGCTATCGGCATTCGTCTATAACATGTGTGCGTGCATGCGATTTGAAGTGCTCCCGACGAAGTACAAGACCAGCGACTTCGCGGGTACAGCCCGGAGGACGATAGGGCTGAGTAGTCGGGCACAGTGATCGCTGTCGAACACGCCGTATAGCTGATGCGTTTCGATGAGCGCGAGCTGTGGCGCACGGTTAGGAAGCCCCACTTGCCCTTCAGCCGTATTGGGAAACATGCCCATTCGCGGAAGGGGTTGCGCGGGAAGAAATCGGACTTTTGCAATCCTTTTGAGAATGACTGTAAATGTTTGGCTACCGAAATATTGCGCGTAGATCACTTGTTGGCATCACGGCGTTGGCCGGCCCTGATTAAGCGATTGTGAACTCCGTCCAACCTGCTCCAGACGTCCATCACGCACCTTTACTCGCCACCGAGGTGGGAATGGAAGGGGTCACTGCTGCTGAAGAACTGTGCGTTAAACAAACATGGGTTATGCCTTTGTGCTGACCCGCCTTCTTGTCTTCGCAGATCGCCATCACCTGTTCGCCGTCTAGACTTGGATACCTTGACCGCGATCTTCCACGAAGTTGTGCGCGAGCCTGAGAACAGCCAAGAGGCCTTCAAACGCCTTATATGTCTCACGCACATTTGCCACAAATGGCGGGTGCTCGGGTTGGGTTTGGCCGAACTCTGGGGCGATGTTGCCTTCGTCAAGGCAAAGAACTCGGAAATGTTCAACATCCTGCTCAGTCGAGCGCAAAACGCCCCTCTTAGCCATCCCTACCCCCCAGCGTATCCTCATAGTACCAACGGTGCTTTTGAAGAGCAGATTGATTACACGCTATCGCACGTCGAACGCTTTCGGAGACTATGGCACACCGATTTGGGCGGGTACGATTGGGCTGCCGTGTTATTGGCCAAAACATTCCCGAGCCTCGAGTCCATCACACTCGTGTGTCATAGGGTATCCTTAAACCTCATGCAAGCACCTATACGGGCGCCCGTTCTTTGCTCGCTGTACCTCACCGGGTTCTTCGTACCGTTTGAGGCGCCGAGGCTCGTCTCTCTCCGCATAAGGACACAATCGCTCCCGGTCCTCACCTTCGACAACTCATACCTTAGAGAAGTCCTTCTTAGTGTGCCCAACCTGGTAGAGCTTGGATTGGACGGATGTTTGCCCATTGGCATCCAGGCCGGAGATGCCACGAGCCCGATCGCGCTCTCACGCTTGAGATTTATCAGTTTGGGTGGTCCTAGTCTATCTCTCTGGACCCTTCTTCGCCAACTACGTCTAGGAAATCCTGAATCAGTGATGATTCATTTAGAACTCGGTGGCCTTGCAGACGACGCCGATGCCGAGCACTTGACGAACGCTCTAAAGCCTTATCTCGGCGGGTCGTCCCGAAACACCGTCTGCATCGAGCCGGATGGTAGTTCTTTTTTTAAAGCTTGCAGGCTTCACTCCTTGGACGCACAACAGGAAGCCCTCGGCCCCATACTCCTGACGTTGCACGATCCATCGAACTTTGAAACCCAATGGATGTTTTCGGATCTGTACGAGAGACTATGCCGGCAATTTTATGCCGGTCAAATCGAGCATCTCGAGATCACAATATCGCCGAAGACCTCACATTATAAGAGGTTGTCGTTGGTCAATGCAACTGCACTTTTAGTTCCCCAACTCGCCAACTCTGTCCATACGGTTCTTTATCATATCGACACGTCAGAATTCCCCGAGCAAGCACCCATGGATTTTGATTTGGTGCCTCGGTGTTTACAATGGAATCAGGAAACACCCGTTTACCCGAAGCTGGAAAGGCTCATCCTCCGAGGCAGCGAGACCATGTATGCATCGGCCGTCACTGCGAACCGAGCGCTAGTCGAGCTGAAAGGGTGGCTTGAATACCGTATCCAGCTTGGCAAACCTCTCCGGACCTTGACCTTGCAAGGGGAGGCGTATTCAAGTGGTCTCGCGCCGGATCCGGCACGCCTCGCGGACGATGTCGCGGCTTGGAGCCCGATTAGGCAAATCGTAGACGTCGTGGACGAGAGAAAGTTACCCGCTCACTCACTTGGAGTAGAATAACTTGGTTGAAATCTCTTGACGGCTTCAATGCAAGACTGTACCTGTAGAGATATGCTTAATCTCACGGTCCAATGGAGTGGCCAACGTTTTGCTCAAAAATCGAGATGAATTCTGAAGTACTCGATGCAGACAAACCATCAAATATTGACGTATTGATGCATTGAGCCGATGTGCCGAATAGCGTCGATAAGATAAGATAAGCATCGCGTTGATGATGCCCATGAACTTCAATGATGAACTTGATCAAGCTTCAAGCTGTCGTCGACCTGATCCCGACACCCATCACCGACTCCACGTCCATTCTCTCCATCATAGTGCCAATGGAAACCAATGCAGCTGGACAAGAGACGTGCGTTAACTGTATCTCAACTATGCACGCTCGTTGATATACAATACTCTCTTGTCTTCTTGCCCCCGTAGACCTCGCTCGCCTGTTCGCCTCCTCGATCTAGACAGCTTGACCTCCATCTTCTATCAAGTTGTGCGCGGACCGACATCGAAGACAGAAGAAGCTTTTGAGCGCATCGTTTGCCTTACGCATGTCTGTCGCAAATGGCGCACGCTCGGGCTGGGCCTGGCCGAGCTTTGGGGAGATGTCGCCTTCGTTAAACCAAGCTCCGATATGTTCAACGCCCTTCTTACTCGAGCGCGAAACGCCCCACTTAGCACAGCGGTCCCTCCGCTGTCTCTGGCCAAGTATGGAGGGGCGTCTGAACAGCAGATTGCCTATACACTAGCGCACCCCGAACGCTTTCGGACTCTAGAATTTCGCGAACCGGTAAAATGCGACTGGGCTACCGCATTGTCCGGCAAAACACTCCCGCACCTGGAGAGAGCCACGTTCAAAACTCAGACCCCTTCATTAAACCACATGCACGCACCCATAAAAGCCCCGGTTCTCCTCTCATTATCGTTTCATGATTTCTTCGTGCGCTTTGAGGCGCCGAGGCTCAGCACCCTCCGTATAAAAACACCATCGCGACTTTCAAGGCTTACATTCGATTTCGCGTATCTCAGAGAAGTACTCGCTGGTGTACCAACGTTGGTAGTCCTCGAATTACACGGTTGCCTCCCTACGGTCATCCGGAGCCAGGACGCAAACCTCCTTGAGCTCCCAAACTTGAAACTCCTTGGTTTAGGCGGCCCTTGTTCTTCTCTCTCGATTATGCTCCTCCATCTGCGGCCAAGCAATCTCAACACCACGATTGTCCATCTCAACATCAACAATCTTGCAAACCATGCCGACATCATACCATTAGCAGACGCATTGCAGCCTTACTTCCGCGGATCCTCCCGTAACACTGTACGCGTGAGGCCAAATAGCAGATGGTTCTTTGAGGCCTGTGCGCTTCCCTCCTTCGATAGATTGCACGACGAGTCGGGCCTTGTGTTCCTGTCACTAGACGCTCCGCCGAATCTCGGCAATCAGTGGATGCTCTCTAACCTGTACATGCATATCTTCTGGCAATTTCCTGTCGGTCAGCTGGACCATCTTATGGTTGTGTCTTCCCCGACACCGTCAAATCTACTTGAATTGGATTCGTCCACAAACGCTGCACTCACGGTGCCACAACTTGTCGAATCCGTCCACACAATCCTCTATCACATTAATACGACAGGGTTGCACGGCACTCATGTCGTCAATGTCGATATAATACCTCGCTTCCTCTGGGATTCCGACGAACTGGGGTCCGATAGCTCGACTTATGGGAAGCTGGAGACGCTGGTGCTGAGAGCAGGCGAGCGTGTCTATGCGTCGATTATTCCGACAAATAGACCCCTGGGCCAGTTACGAGACTGGCTCCATGCTCGCAAGCAAGTGCTCAAGCCTCTGCGGACCTTGATTCTGGAAGGAGAGGCATACGCGAACGGCCACACGGCGCTTGACGCGCGCATTGCGGAAGATGCCACCATCTGGCGCGATATCGGGTACATCGGCGTATGTGTCATGGACAAGAGAAAGCTGCTCGTCCGCCCGCCTGAATGATATTGAAGTCGTTGTGTAGCTAAGAACAAAATAGCAATTGCTGCACACGGTTCAGTCCTGAGAAAACATGGGGATAGGATGGAGTATTGCCTATGATATCATCTCCATGCCCGAAGTAACGAAGTCTAGTGCAATACTCGTGACACTTTGATGATCTCCAACTCGTAGCGAAGGAGAGATTAACCGAAAATTCAGATACAAGAGACATGCATGTATAGTTCAGGCTTGCTGTCCAGACTGGTACCGGGGGAGATCAGACTCCCGTATCTCCACATCAAGGCGTGTTTCGTCGACGGCTCGAAGCGTAATGCCGGAATCAACTGGGATAGCATTGCTTCTGCGAACGACGGTCAATATCTCTACCGAAGCGCGCCAGTCTGAGATTGAAACGCACTCAATTCCAACAAGGAAAACTTGAACCCACTGAGATGACAACATGAGCCTTTGCCAAAGGACACCGAGGGGAGTAAGTGTCACTCACATGCAAGCACGGCCACCACTGGAGAACGTGAGCCTGGATTAATCAGTTTGAGGTATGCGTACGTGAGAGAACCTTGTCGACGTACGTATTCGCCAGGACGCCAGGTATATGAGTTTGTGGCAATGAACCCAACCATCGCTCCGGCTTCCACTCGCTTGCATCCGGACCCCATATGTCCATGTCCTTGTTCACAGCTGCGATGTTACAGATTATCTCTGTGCCCTTAGGGACAAAGACCTCCTTGAGAACATTGCCGTCAACGTCGACCATGGGCTCCTGAAGGGGAACAATGCGATCATCCCTCGCACTGGCACAGAGGCTTAGCAAGAGGACTCTGACCCCTTCATGAAGTCCACTCACATACGGTGCATCAGGCGAACCGGAGCATGAAGCCGCAGGGTCTCGCGACAGACGGCATCGAGGAAGGGAAGATGGTCCAACATTTCGTACGGTAGATTCGCGTCGGGGGCGCCTGCTTCGATCAGCTCTTTGCGCAGCTGTTCTTGGGCAACGGGGTGTTCCGCCAGCATACATAGAATACGAGAGAGGGCATTGGATGTAGTGTCCGTACCTATTCGTCCATTCAAAAAGAAGAAGATGGGAAAAAAAGGTGTCCGTACCGGCAAAGCTTTTTTATTCGTCGTGAACCGTAAGTCTCACAAGAAACAGATAATGCACTCACAGGAAGGTGTTAACCTGCGCCAAGAGCTCGTTATCCGGCAGACGGTCTTCCTCAGATGCCTTGCTATTCTCTCTGACTTCGAAGAAGGTCAGTATAGAGCTTTTGCAGTCGCACTCAACCCACGTACGAAGTATGCTAAGGATGTCCCGCCCCTCCCCTAGCGCCGAGTTGCTGGCTTTCTCTCCCTCGGCATGCAAGCGCTTCTTCTCCTCCCAGATGAACGTCGCATAGAACTTCATAACATCCGATAGCCTGATCATCTCCCGCACGGACGTCATCGGTAGTAGGTCTCCGGCACGTCGCAGAAACCATGGCGGGAACGTGCGGGTCAGGTATGGTAGCAGAGGGCGGAACTTCATGATCTTGGCCACTGCCGGTCTGATGCTCGAGGTGAGAGGGCAGCAGGCTCAGTAAAGGCACGGGCGTACATGACGTGCTTCAGTGCATCACTGAACTCGTGCTTCTCTCCAGTAAAGGCATTGAATGTGTATCCGAAGCCAGCCTGTCCGATGAGCTCCAGAGCACCACGGCTCACGTACTGTAGCACGTCGATCTCCTCGCAATCGCTGCTCCTAATATCGGCAATCATGACCTCTCGAAGCTATATTCAAAGGACGTATGAGGGTATGTCACCTAGAAGATGTGAAAACGGCAGACCTGCTTGCATACAGAGTGGAAGATGGGTATCATGCGCTTCATGTGCCCAACTGAGAATGCCGGATTCATGAGCTTGCGATGTTTAGCATGGACACCACCTGGGATGATATCAATCGGTATGAAACATCTATCTCGTTGCATGCGCTTACCAGCTCTCGGGGCACCAAGCAGGCCTCTTCCCAACAGTAAACGGCGTAGCCTGCTCAAGCGTTTATCATTGAGTGCATGGCAACAAGAGCAACAGCCTCACTCAAGAAAATACTCGGCGACGTCGAATGCGTCTAAATTCTTGACGATGACGCTGTGCAATGCTGTTGTGTCCGAGATAACGAGCTTCTGGTCCTGTATACTTGCTTCAGCCCTTGCTCTTTACATGATTGTAGGCAAGCTTGAAACGCACACCGAAGTAGCCCGTGATCCTAAACACTTTTCCATACGTCTCGCTGACGCTGTCCTGATACGACAACGAGTTCCGCGCATGAAGTTTCACGTAGTTGCCTGCCGTGCATCATTAGACATCTTTTGACTTGATAGGGAAGGTCGAGGCAGTGCGTACCTGTCAACCATGACGAACTCGGTGGACCCGGTATCTTACGCAGAAATCGTTGGCGCACGTATTGCCTGATGAGATGCAGTATCGGCCCGAGCACAAGAACGATAGGCGCGCTCAAGATGATCCCCCAAAGCGAGATCATACTGACAGGTTGGAGATGGCAGCCAGCTCGGCCTGAGGATGAGGGGACGCAAGGGTAGACTCTAAACTCTCGCGAAGCGACTTCGCGACCTGTTCATATATGCTGGCCATGCACGTCATATTCCATGCACTGAATGCAGCTACAGTGATTGCTCTGATGCCCACTGCGATTGGCAAACGTCTGCCTAACCTACGTTCGTTCTCCCACCGGAAAGGGCGTCGTAAAGCATGCGAAGGAGCTCGGAAGCTAGGGTTGGGCCAGTATCCGTCATATGGTCATAGCTCCTAGACCCAACCTGGTCAGGTAGTCTCGCGATGGTGGAAACGCTTCGGATGCAGTCTGCATAGACCAGGCAAGGCTGGGGACATTTCGAGATAGCGGTTGTAGAGTCAGCGGAGAGAGCCTGGTGGAGCGGACAAGTAGGCGCTTGATGGTTAACATCAAAGTAAATCCATAGGCGCGCGCTTCGTCGTAGGCTGTGCCACTGTGGCATGCACGCGTACAAGCTCGGGTTCCCGCCAAACCCGCCGTCCACCCTGCACCGCGAACATAAGATCCATGAACCGCATCTTGGAGCTCCGACGCTCTTGTCGTGTTCAGATGGTTCGCAAGCCGGACCGAGGTTCACTAGATTGTCCGTGACACTCCACGAGTCCATCTTCGGGCGACCTAAACGCAATCATTCAGGTCAGCCAAGGCTCCTTTAACGCCAACAAACACTTACCAAACAACAACCAAGAGACCGTCCGATCCACTCGAGCCCGCAATGTCAAGATGTCCGATCCCAGCCGCAATATATTCATGTAGAGAAAAAGCAACACGCAAAGAATCCCAGACCAAGAGAACGTGAGGTAGAGCTGTTATATTACACGCCGTCGTAACTTACAATAAAAAAAGCCCCCGTCCCTCTCTCGCCCGCCCAATGCTTTTTCAACGTTGCATCCAACAGCACCACCCCGAACGAGAAGCCTGATGAGAATGATAAAGGGGGTGGCGGTAAGGTGAGTATGTATGGTATCTAATCCGCTCGCGGGATAATGTCAAAGTGATTGAAGAGAGCGTCTCGTTCGTAGTGCAGAGTATGTCCGCGAGAGGTATTGTCGTTCGTATATGTATCAGGAGTGGATGATGAGATTTCAAAAGCCGCCATTTCCATGGGCGCGGCCGTGCCCGTGCGGGCGTCACGGCCACGCCGGCTTACGATCGCGGTGTAACCGTGTTTCGCGTTCGTGCTCCGTCTCGTCGTCTCCTTCGAGTAGAGCGAGTGCCGTTTCGAGGTACCACATGTTCTTCTTGATGAAATGGACGACGACGGTTCCGCCTAGACGTTTGTTCTCGTATCGCGCTGCGCGACCTTCGCGTTGGCGCCATGCGAGTTCGGACGTTAGGATGCTCCCTGTAGACAAGTATCATAAGCAAGAGTAAGGGTAAAGAAGAGAACAGCATAAACGCACCTTCGTATAACCTCGACATCTCGCTCCCCTCCACAAGCGCCTCCACACTCTCCCTCGCACTAAGCCCCCCAACCGGCTCCGCATACCTCGTCCCAAACGTACTAACGCTACTACCCGACCACTCCGTCGGCACTGGTAAACTGGCCCCGCCATTCGCCGGTTCTCCAACGACCGCTTTCGCATCCACCCCACTGCTCGCGCTCAACTCTTTGTAACTCTTCAGGCCTTTGCGTACGCGAGAGGCCTCAGACGGGAAGAGGAAACCGTGGGAGTAGACTGTTCCGGCTCGGGGATGGTCGTAGATCCATACGCGCTCGTTAATCCATCGTATGGCGTCTGCACGAGGATGAATACGCATCCAAGACGCAGTCTGTTTATCCTCTGCCCCGCGCAAATGTGCACGTACGCCAGCATCTTTTGCAGCATACGTAACGAGCGACCAAGATAAAGCGTACAGCTCGCCAGCCATGAACCGTTGTTTGACGAGGTAACCCCAGTAGACCAGTGGATCGGCATCTGGAGCCCAGTTATCTACCTCCGTCGCGACTGCTTGACCCGCGTGTGCGAGCGCTACGCGCATGTGCGCTTGTGCGGCACGGACTTCGGATGTGGCGCGGGCTTGGTGCGCTGCAGAGTCGTACATCCCGACTCGAAGACGCGATTCGAGTTCGGCGAGCATGACGAAGCTGTCGTCGTCCGCTTTGACTACGAAGTCTGGTCGGACCCAATCTCGAGGTTGTGCTCCTGCTGCATCCAGTCGTGCGAGTGGCGGATCATGCGATGCGAGACGCGAGGGTGAAGGTGCGGCCTGAGAGTCGTTTGCATAGGAGAACCGTGGACGCGGATTGAGCGTGTCGACCAGTACAGGCGGAACATAAGCCATCGTTGCTGCCCAAGAGAAGAAGGTATGACTCTTTCCGGAGTTCATGTTTTCCGCTATAGGCAGGATCACGATATCGTTGTATTCTGTGCAGGGAGAACAGGTAAGGGTCAGCATTGATGATCTGTGTGATGGGAAAGACAGAGCCACAATTCAGAAAACAGAAGTCGCGATGACTACGCAGGTGTTCTCGGCGTTGATGCTGTTATGTACGCGCTTCTCCACCTCCGTATGTACATCCCTTGCACTCGGAGTTCCGTGCGGCGTACAAGGAAGAAAAAAGAGGCGAAAAGAACTCACGGTCCATCTCGAGCTGTACCCTCCTCTCCCAGCTCTTCCTAGGCTGACCCAGAATAAACCTGACGAGTGTCCTACTAGTCCCATTTCCCGCATCCCCAAGACCCGCCCCATTCCTACTCCTCTCATGGCTCGCCCAAGTCGAGCGGATAAGCATGCGTCGATCATAAGAACTGTCGATGGAGAACACGCCAAGGAACACGCCCGCGGGCGGTAAATCGTCGAAGCCGGCAGGTGGAAAGTCAGGTGGCGGAGGCGCATTGCCCACAGTGAATATATCTGGGCTGACGACTGGGGCGTCGACGAGCGGGGGGTCGTGGGAGGGTACGGCGACGGCACAGTAGGCGCGCCATGGCAAAGCCTCCTTGTCCGGGTTAAGCGCATAAATAATGCCAAGTGTAAGCGAAGAAGCGAATATGGAGAAAAGGACGAGTGTGATGAGCTGTGTGTGTCAGGGTCAGTGTACGGCAATAGAAGGAAGAGTGAGGAGGGTATGACGCACGATCGTCCATGGTTGACGCGGGCAGAACGGCGAGCGGACGATGGCCCTCGTCCACCGTCTGACCTGGCGAAGAAACCAGCCGCTCTCCCTCCGCCGCCTCCTCAACGTCGACTGGGAGAACCACCACCGGGGCGGACGCTCTCCTCTTGGCGTGATCCGCCGTCTGGTAAGCACCGGGGCCTCGCCGTCGCTGTCTAGCTCAGAGCTCGCTGACGACGGCGCACTCGAGTACAAGAATGGTAGAGGCGACGACGCGCGGGAGGGTATGGGCGAAGAGCCGCCATTATTATTGTTGAGAGCAGAGTAGATGGACAGGTACGGCGGCGGACCCGCGAATGGGATTTCGGGCGACACGCCCGGGCTCGACGCCTGGGACGGTGGCGGTCGTCTAGGGTGTCTTGGTGTTGAAGACGAGGAGGAGGAGGTCGAGTATCGCGCCTGCGGGACATCCAACATCCCGATCGTCGCGGTCAAGAGCAAATGCCAAATCCCGCCTCTTTCATTTACTCCTCCTTAACAACATATTCGTCCCTTACTCTATCCGCACAACCCGCACCGGTGATCCTCAACTCTCATCCACTTCTTTACTCAGCCTTCTCGCAAAGCCGTTAGCGTACAGCACAGCCAGTATGCCCTCATTCCCGAAATGTACATAGCCCCGCATAAACACGCGCGGACCCTTCTCTCTTGGCGGTCCATCCGATCAATCTCCGTGTGCACGATGTTCAACTTTATTCACTTTAATTCTACTTCAACATCTTCGCTTCCCATTGATGCATCTCACTTCGCCAGCGCCTCCTCGACGGCCTTCCACGACGCCCTCTCCTTTGCCGCATCCCAGTATACACCAAGCTTCGTCGTACTCTTCGGCTGCCCCTCGTCCGCCTTGGGCGTTGCCTCGTCGCCACCACTAACACCAGCCGTACCCGCGGCCCCGCTGATCCGCGGCAGGAGGAACCCGCCTCCGATGTGTTTCTCCAGTTTGTCAACAGCGACGGCTCCGCTATCGCTAGGGCCGCCTCCAGCCAGATATACTACGTACGACAGCCATGCGGAGAGATGTACATCCGCCGTGCTGAATTGATCACCTAGTTGAATCGGAGGTGAGTTAGTGTACATGGTATCAGGACGCGGCTCGCAGGACGGCTTGGACAGGCCATTAGAGATCTCGGAGCTGTGCGCACTTCGTGCCACTCATTTACCGATTAGCCGACGCGGAGCGGAGGGTGGGATACACAACCCTGTGCTCGGAAATCCAGCAATCTCCTCGTCCGTCGGATACATCCCGGAGATGCAACTTATCGGATACCCAGAAAAGATAAGTAACTTACCCAGCGTGAACGGTCCAGCAATCTCCGCGCTCAACTTGTTAAGCACAGCACCAAGCCCGACCTCCCAAGCAGCCTTCGAGTTCTCAAAGTACTCCTCCCTCTCTTTACCCTCCGCATCAACCGCAGCAATGAGTTTCTCAGCCGCAACCTTCTTCTCCTCCCAGAAAGCACGCGTCTTGGAACTAACTTTGATACCCGCGTTCTCCTGCGCCTGTGCGAACTCTGTCAGAGCGGCGGCACGCCCGGCGAGGAAAGGACGAAGGGTTGAGGAGTAGGTGGAGAGTGTGGTGGTATCGCGGGCGTTCATGAGGAAGAGGAGCTCTGGGGAAGCGGGCGCGCTATGCAGGAGAGAGATGATTGTGCGCGCCAGTGCGTTGCCTTCGATCGTGGCGGGTGAGAGGGCGGGTGCAGGTGCGGTGGAGGTCGTGTGCGTGCGCGAGGCGGCATTACGAGCACGGTCGAGGGTCAGGACGATAGACTGTGCGTATATATCATGAGTGATGAGTAGACTGGGGTATGGAACTCAAAGTACCTCGATGTCGGTCACGGCCTTGAAGCGCGCCTCGGTGCCCGGCGCAGGGCTCAGAGTGTTCTCGAACGGGACGATCAACGTCGGCACCGTACCTACGCACTCTTAAGTATATTTGATTCACACGGACAATGTGAATAGTACCCTGCGAGTTGAGCCGCAAGAACGTGGGCGCGTAGTTCTCGCCTTTGCCTATATGGAGAGTGAGCGGGGCAAACGCTGACCAGAGCCAGATAATGCATACCGAGATCGACGTGGCGGATGTCTACTTCATCGGCGCCATAGCCCTTCTCAATCCTAGCTCGTATCTAAGTACAAAATACGGAATAGATGGCGCATAAACGCACAAGCAAACCTGGGCTAAGGGCGAGAGGATGTAAGTAGCGCGTCGCCACAACTAACCGAGTACACGTACCAGCGATCGACCACGCGTGCTTCGTACCCACGTAGAGCACTGCTTTCGGGATATTCGCGTTCTCTTCAGACATGGTGGTGGTAGGATGTAAAAGGGCAGAAGCACGACGAGGATGGATGGAGTTGAACGCGGGGTAAAACCGGCCTCGTGTTTATTTCGCAGTGTCTACGTCACCGTCCTATGACGCCTACATTCGCCCACAAAGTCTATGATCCTTACCAGATGGGCCTGCTTTGCATGTTCCTATCGATAAGAGACGCGTTCGCGATGTTCATCGTCCACGTACAGATCCACGCGTAGGTCTCAGGCTAAGACAGGACCGCGTGACGAGACGCGTCCTGGCGTGTCACGGCGAACATTCTAGTAGCGCGCCTGCACGTACTTGTACTGCGCGTGCCACCCACTTTTGTTCTCCATCTACCACCTACCATGGCCACTCCTCCACTTCGGTATGCCTATTCGATCTATGGGCGTGTAACCGTAGATCTGACGAGTAGTGGACAGACACGAGTTTTACGAGACAGACGAACGCGTCGTCATTTCCATCTTTGACAAGGGCGCAGACCCCGCGCAGGTCACCGTCAACTTTGGCGCACGGCAGGTACGTATCCATTTTACTTCACACGCGGTGCGGCCACAGTACAATAGATTCACACTGTGCTTATAGGTATCCTACGCGCACGGCGAGAAGAAACTCGACCTCGGCCCACTCAAAGGCCAGATCGAACCCGACAAGTCCTCCTTCACGGTCGGAAAAGTCAAGATCGAGATCAAGCTCGCCAAAGCGGCGCCCACGCGCTGGGGTGGTCTCATCGGCGACGCGCCAGATCGTGCGCCACACCTCCCATCCCATTTACACTCAATATTTACTGAGAATCCTTAACAGCGCTAGCCAACTCTGCCGCTCCCGGCTCCTTTTCACCCGCTACTTCTGGTCCCAGGACTTCGACGTTACCCATGGCCCGTACAAACTGGGATAAAGTCTCCCAAGCCGCCCTCGACGCCCAGAAAGACAAATCCTCTACGGAAGATCCGAATGTCAATGGCGACAACACGCTCAACGAGTTCTTCCAGAAGCTGTACAAGGACGCGGACGAGGACACGCGCAAGGCGATGATGAAGAGTTTCCAGGAGAGTGGAGGAACGGCGTTGAGTACGAACTGGGACGAGGTTGGCAAGGCGAGGGTGCCGATTAAGCCGCCGGCGGGGAGCGTGGCGCGCAAGTGGGAGGCCTGAGTAGGGAGGATGTACCCTCGTCAATGCTTTCTTGAAGTGCTTTTCTGCTTTCCGATCACGCTGCATATACAGAATGGAATTGGTTGCAAAGCAAATATTGTGTAATATGAATGGGAGATATGTAATGTATGTGTTCGCGTCGCACAGAGTGTCTAGCGAACAGCCTGCTATGCATGGTGAGTACGCGAGATGGGTAGACGAGAGGATTAGAACATACCGAGTGCCACGCAAACGCGCTCGCAAGACTCGACCCAAGCAAGCTCATCCCTGGCGCTGTACAACAGTTCAGCACAGTCATATACGCCAAGTTCCATTTGAACACACCTGTTTATGCCTAGGGTTCTTTGGGCAGATGACATATATCCTTCCCTTGCGGCACACGATCCTGCATCCGTCACAGAGCGGCTTTACAGACGACCGGACCTTCATCCCACGCGCCAACGCCGGCACACCCGCTCCAGGGTGCGCATGACCGCACGCATGCTGCAGCTGTGGTAATTGAGCGAGACGAGCGCGGGCGAGGATGGGACGGGTGGAGGACAGGAGGGCGCGCAGCATCGTGATGGCGGTCGGGTGTTGAGCTCAAAGGCGCGTCGGTTCTTTCTGAATGTCATGCCACACGATGCGCACGGCAAGCCCGTCGTCGTCTCGGGCGCTGTCGCCGGCGCGCTCTTCGTGCTTATGCTCCTCGGCTTCGTCGTCGAGTCTGAGTTAACGCAGGTATGTGTACTGTGTGGTCCATACGTGCCTATATGGCGACATCCGAGCTTCTTCTGAACATTTACTGTGTGTAGTACGTACAAACGTCGCTGGGATATCGCCAGCCCTTCTTTCTCTTGTAAGACCCCTTCTCTTCTGATATCGATCTCAATCTAATGATGTATAATACAGCTACGTCGTGCACTCGGCCTTCATCGCCATCTTCCCCGCCCACCTCCTCTACCTCGTCCTCATCGGCCGACACAACCCCCGTCTACTCCTCACCGGCCTCTCCCATGCCATCCACCATCATCTCGTACCTAAGGGAAGCAAGACCCACGCGCATCATTTCCCAAAGTTCAGATTCTTTCGATTGGCAGCGCTCTGCACGCTCGGCGCGACTGTACCGGCCCTGCTATGGTTCGGATCGATCTCCCTGGCCAGTATCAGCGACGTCACGGCCATATGGAATACCAATGCCTTCTTCGCATACGTATTCACGGTCAAACTATATAACCTCCGTTTCGAGCGTCGTAAACTCGGTGCCGTGCTCCTCGCCACGATCGGCGTATTGCTCGTCGTATACGGCGGCGCATCTGCCTCCTCAAAGCCCGACGAAACAAACGTATCAACTGAGAGGGTGTACAGCGCGCCACTTTTAGGCGACGTCCTAACGCTTATTGCGTCCGTCGGGTACGGGCTCTATCAAGTCCTCTACAAACGCCACGCAGCCCTCCCCTCCGACCCCGAACCCCTCATCACCGACGCGCCTTACGAACGCCTAAGCATCGATTCCGACGCGTCCTTCGACTCTCCTTCCCGATCTACCCATTCGCTCGTTACCCCAGCCGTGGATCACGAAGTAATCGAGGCCGGGACGCCCCCGCCGTTCGGGTTGCATCCGAACTTGTTGACGAGCGCTATTGGACTGTGTACGCTCGTGCTGCTTGCGCCGCTCGTGCCGATCTTGGATTGGACGGGGTATGAGGAGTTCAGGGCGCCGCCTGATGCGTGGACTACGCTTTCGATCGCGGGGATCGCGGCTAGTGGTGTCGTGTTCAACTCGGGTCTCATGGTGCGTTTCTCCCTCTGCCCGTCTTCATTCTCTTCGTCGGACTGATATGATGGGTAGGTTCTGTTGAATGTATGGGGACCGATCGTAGTGAGCGTTGGCAACCTGCTTACTATCGTGCTGGTCTTTGCCGCCGATATCTTCTTCGGCGCGGGCGCTGGCGCTGTTACGCTTGGCGGCATGCTCGGATCGGGGTGTATCATCGCTGCGTTTGGCGTACTCGTGTTTGACATGTTAAGGCCATCGACCGCGTAATTTATTCGCGACGCATGTCCGAACCGTTCTATCGCTACGATACTGTGAATTACATGATAATCTGCCTAGACACCACTTGACGCGTGCTTCTGTGTGGCGCGCTCTCATGCACTCATGTTCATGGGAGGTATGTACACTCCCTCTTCTCCGTGCCTCTTCGCCCTTCGCAGCGCTCGGGTGCAGTCCATCACGTGTGGAGCACTATCAAGCATACACACGGGCTCCCGTGCCACACCTACCCGTTATCTAAAAGCTCCCAGTTCCTCGTCCTTTCCTCCTACCCTTACCTCTTTCAGTACCGACGATGGGCGGCCAGGCATCCTCCGAATCCACTGCTCCGATCCACGACACGCCGATCCTAGGTTTCAAGACCCGTCCGCACGTACAGTCTGCGCAAGAATGGGGCAACCCGTCTAACTTCTGGGTCGAATGTGCGCATTCCCTTCCTTAATCTGCCTATGTTCGACCGACTAACACACGGAGAAAACAGATCCATCTGGCCTCGTCGACCTCACGCGCACGACGCATCTCCCAGCCGACGCCAACGAGCCAGAATTGAAGTCGGGCCAGTTTGACCTGCCCGTGGACGGGGACCGTGTCATAAGGCTTGACCCGGCGAAGACGGCCTATGTGATAGTCGATATGCAAAAGTAACCATCCCCTTCCCCCACCCTTCCATACATCCCACTACTCACTCATGCCACGCTCAGCTTCTTCCTTCACCCTGACCTCCGCGCCCATCCCAAAGGTCTAGCCTGCGTCGACCCCCTCCTGACCTCAGTCCCCGCCCTCCGCTCTCAAGGCGTAACACCTCTCTGGGTAAACTGGGGCCTCACACCTTCCGAACTCCAAACCCTCCCTCCATCTCTCCTCCGCGGTTTTAGCCGCCCCGACACCTCCCGCTCCGGTTTCGGCGGTACAATGCCAGGCGACTGGGGAAAACTCCTTATGCGCGGTGAAAAGAATAGCGAGCTTTACGGACCGCTGCAAGTGCTTTATGAAGAGGGAGCGAAGGAAGGGAAGGATCAGTGGGTGCATAAGAATAGGATGAGTGGGATTTGGGGTGGACAGAGCGCTTTGGATTTGGTGTTGAAGGAGATGGGGATTACGACGTTGTTAGTGGCTGGGGTTAATGCCGATCAGGTGCGTGTACTTCTTTGTATGGGTGAAGTAGAGGGGATGTGCTGATGTAAGGATGGTGTAGTGTGTGCTTGGGACGATGATCGATGCGTATTATCTTGGGTATGATATCGTGCTTGTGAGCGATGCTACCGCGACGACGTCGCCCGAGGGCGGAATGGAGAACGTCGTATACAATGCTGGAGGAGTACGTTCTCGCTCTGCGTACTCCGAGCTCATTCTGACGATTGATCCGCAGAGCTACGGTTTTGTGACCGACAGCGAACGCATCGTCGCAGCCGCGAAGGCATGATTGGATGAAGAAAAGAAAAGCAGTTCAGAGCAGTAGATATACAGATATATGTCATGGATAGGATGTCTGAATGCGAGTCGCTCTATTCAAGCACCTTGCCTGGGTTCATGATCCCGTTCGGGTCAATGAGCGCCTTGATTTTCTTCATGAGGTCAACTTGTACCCCGCTCTTCGAGTAATGGATCGCATGCGCCTTCATTGCGCCGAGTCCATGCTCAGCCGAGATCGAGCCGTTGTAGCTCGCTGAAAACATGGACATAAGCCTCCGGAACAGATATAAGAAGGAGAAGAGAACACACCAGTCAACTCATAAACAAACGGCTCCAAAACCGCCTCAATCTCTGGCGTATATGCCGCCGCACAGATATTCAGATGCAGATTCCCATCCCCGACATGTCCATACCCAAGCACATGCTTAACCTTATCCTCCCTCAACAGCCCATGTTTCTCAACATGCGCCCGCGTAGTATCCACGACCTCCTTGAACGCCCGTGCCGGAATGGAGATGTCGTACTTGTACGCCTTACCCTCTTTACTGACGGCTTCGGTTATACCCTCGCGTAGGCGCCACAGAGATGCGAATTGGCTGGGAGATTGCGAGATGACGCCGGTTGTGATCAAAGGGTCGTCGGCCTCCATTAGAGATTCGAGAAGACTGTTTAGTTTCTCCTCGTCGTGCGCGCTGTTCCCACCGCTCGTCTCGAGCAACACGAAACATTCCGCACCCTCGGCTTCTTCCTCGCTCAACGCCTTGCCCTGCCCATGCTTAACGCTCAAATCGTACGCCGTGCGGTCAAAGAACTCGAAAGCTGACAGGACCTCGCTAAGCTGCGTGCGTGCCGTCTTTAGTAGAGGAAGGACGTTGTCGAAGCTGGGGAGTGCGAGCAGGACGTTGTTCGTTGCTTGTGGCGCGACGGGCGTGGCGATTGATACACCGGTGATAATGCCGAGTGTACCCTCCGCGCCAATGAAGAGCTGCTTGAGATCGTAACCGGTGTTGTCTTTGCGAAGGGTCGAGAGACCGTCGAGGATGGTGCCGTCTGGCAAGACGACTTCGAGGCCGAGTACGCTGCCGTGTAAAGAGCCGTAGCGTAACAAACGCAGACCACCCGCGTTCGTTGCAACGTTTCCGCCAATCATACAGCTATAATACGTACTTCAGCGAGATGCTTATATATACATATGATGTGCAGGTCGTACCTACCCTTGGCGCCGAGGTCGAGGGGCATGATATGCCCATACGACGAAATATGCTCAGAAAGCGCCTCGAGCACACACCCCGCATCCGCCACAAGCGCGCCCGAAACCTCATCGAACGAGCGCACTTTATTCATGCTCCCCAGCGAAATGACAAGCTCGTCCTTCAACGGCACGCTCCCTCCCACCAATCCCGTATTCCCGCCCTGGGGCACGACACCGATCCGACGCTCGTTGCAGTATTTCAGTACCGCGCTGACTTGTTCTGTCGTTTGAGGACGAAGAACGGTGCGCGCTTGACCCTTGTATCGGCCGATCCAGTCGACGTTGAAGGGCTCGAGATCGTCGGCGCTTGCACTTGCGGGTGCGAGCGTGGAAAGGACCGCGCTCTCGGGTAATAGAGTACGGAAATGCGCGACATCTTCGGCTGTCGGGCCGTTTAGCACTGGAGCAGCTGCATGGTGCTGCCAACGACGCGAAGAGGTAGAAGCCAAGCGCCGGGCGGCAGTGCGCACGGAGAGCATATTGATTGGGGTGAGAGAGAGAGGAAGAGCGCGGGAGAGCCGCGGCCATTTTATGACGCGCCTGACCAGACGCGTCGCGCGATCCTGCCGTGAGCGCGTCGCGCGCTCTTGTTCCAAACTCTCACCGCCTGTCCCCGCACCTGTCTCTGCGCTCCGGGCTCGCGTATTCGTGTTTGTCATCTGAGCTGTCTGTGGGACGTCATGCCACCCAATGGCGTGTTCGTGGAAGACTTGACTCTTGACGACTCGGACGAAGATAAAATACATATCTCCGACGACGAAATAGTGATCACGAAGACCTCGCGCAGGTATAAATTCAAGGACGAGTTCACGCCCGTACGAATTGACAAACCATGCGGAAGTGTACCAAAGTCCTCGGCGTCTCAGAAGCAGCCTGTTGCGTCTGGCAGCAAGCCCGTCGCGTCTAAAGTTCCTGTATCTGACACCAAACCGATCGCGTCTGGGAGTAGACCCGTTACCTCAGGAAGTCGTCCTACGACTTCTGTCAACAGCAATGCATCTGGAAGCCAATCCGTACCATCTGGAAGTCATAGTTCCTTATTTGTCCCTGGGACTTCTATGCGCACCAAACACTCTGGTCCAGGACCGAAATCCAGTTCAAAGGCGCAAAACTATAACAAACGAACCACCTCCGAATCTCGAACCGACCCCCCTAAACGCCGCAAAACTATCGATGTTGATGACTCCAGTGATGGGATCGAAGAGATCACTGTAGGTAGCGCCTGTCTAATACAAGATAGCCCCATTTTGATATTATGTTGCTTTGATAGACGCCTACACCGCGAGGCTATAATCTGCCTACGTCTTCACGGAAGGGCAAGAGTCGTACCAGTATTACGCCTCAAGCCAGGCATAGATCAGCACCGAGAACAGTCGCGAAGCCGCAACAGGTTGCGCCCTCCGAACCTATCATGATTGACGATGACGACGACGATCCCAACGACAACGACAACGCCGTCGCCGTCGCCGCCGCCAATGACGACGACGACGACGAGATCATGGTTATCGACCCTCCTCCACAGTTTGAATATATAACTGCAAAGGCCGAGTCTCTAGTTACAGAGCCGTTCGACCTGTCAAACATCGGTGAAAGCATCGACAACGACGTCTCCGACAGCGACAACGATGAAATCTCGGATCAAGACGTTAATGGTGGATATACATTTGGTCTCTATGATATTGGGATTGTAAGTGTACTCCCTGTCATCATCAAAAATATCTGTTGACGAGCTCCCTTCGCCGATAGTGGAAGGAGGAGCTACCGCAGACCAAGCAGTATATTTACACCGCAGAAGCGCAACCGGTCGATGCATCTTCTTTCCGCTGGTATAGGTCGCCTCGCATTCTTCTCCATGATCTAGACGAAGAAGATGAGCCACCACCTGACCAGGAAATGGACGGCAATACCGACGAAGAGATCTTCGAGGCTGCAGTAAGGGTGCGTTCATAGGCGTATGTCGCACAATTTTACCCGTTCACTCACTCGACGTCAGACAATTAATCGGGAAGCTGAACCTCCTACCACTTGGATGATGATGCATCGATCGCAGCGGGGCGGTCCGCTGGGCAACTCGTGGAGATACGCGCTCAGTGCGAAGTACAGACTTGAGCTAAATGTGAAAGAGCGCGACGCGGATAAGCCTCTCGCGGCGAGCGGTTGTAAGTCTATCATTCTGCCATGTCTTTCTCCGTAGAGTGAACTCATTGTCAGTCCCAGCCGTGATAAGCATCGCGCAAGCGCCTGGACATGTCGCTGTCGGAAGCACAACCTTCCGGGGTAATCTCAACGATGACGCGCCTGATGTCGACCAGAACGATGATGGCGGTATGTCACTACTCGATATGACTCTATAACTCGTCTAACGTTCACGCCACAGGCTTTGCCAATTCACTCGGATGCCTTCGTGTATGGGATGATGTGGATCGTGCGTTTCAATCAATAGCATCGGTCTCTTCGTACTCAACCCCAAGCCAGGATATCCCTTGGCCGGTCATCAAAGCGAATGGATCCTCGGCCAGGAAGGACACAGGGTACATCGCCAGAGGTATTACGAGGTTAAAGAAGTTGTCTTTGACTGTTCTGATCCGTGCGTCTTTATCTCAGGTGTGTGGGCGGCAATAAAGGCTGACTGCGACTCCATACAGGGATGAGCCCCATCTGCTCTCTGCCGGCGGAGATGGATTTGTCCAGATCTGGCGTCGCCGCGGAGAAAGTGATGATGCCATGTTAGTGGACGGCGATGAGGACGAAGGATCGTCAAACCGTCTTAAACTCATGACGGACATACGAGCTTGGGAAGCGTGTTCCTGCCCATCAACGCTCCGACTCCGTTCTCACGATCCTGAGGATCGCACACTGGCTGTAGGGTGCTCAAACGGCACCGTCTACGTCTACGACGATTACCTGAGCAGAGCGACCGATGACGACCAAACTGTGATTCCGCACTACGAATTGGGGCCCACGCAAATCACGCCACATCCGACGGGCGAGGTTCTATGGGGACGCGACGCGTGGCTTTATGCGTCAACCGAGTCGATTATCGACGGCGCACATTGGGCGATCAACACAGGGAAGCGTGGTACGAAAGGCAAAGAACGCCTGTGCGATAGGGCTGGAAGACCCGTGTCGCACAGCGGTGATGCTATGGCGCTGACTGTCGACAGTAAGCTCCAATGATGAGTCGATGTTTGCTGCATCATGCTGACTCTGATATAGACGAACGGCTTGCACTTTTCACTCGGAGCGGAAAGGGCGAGCATACCATGTACCTGTACGATGTCTCGAAGAACAACTTCAGAGCCGCCACCACGCTCAAGCTTGAGGATTTTCCCCATCGCACCGATATTTCTTCCGAGGTTACTTGCGCCAAATTCAGTCCTGACGGACTATTCCTCGCGGTCGCGCGTAATGATAACTTCACCCATATCTACGATGCGCGCATGCTGGATGAACCCATACATCGGCTCGGACACGCCGAGTATGAGGCCAACGATTCAATTCTCGGCACCAACTACGGAGTTACGCATCTGGAATGGGTCGAGGAGCATCGAGGTGGAGGTCTTGGACTCGTCACTGGAGGAGGAGATGGTATGCTGTTTCCCTTCACTACTTCACCGTGATGATACTTATGAGCGTATCAGGCTGTGTATATCTTTGGGATATGCTCAGAGCTCACAGTGCTGATCCGGACCTGCTCGCCGAAACTGATCATGGTGTGGCTACCTTCTCACTTGGTGACCGTGGAAATGGAGAGAAAAGGCTCGTCGTGTGCGTATCCTCGCCACGTTCACCCAGAACTACACTAACTGCTATCATTCACAGTGGAGACTGCGGAGGCCAAGTGCGCTTCTTTAACTGAACTTGCAATGTCCTATTGTTACACTTTGTATGACTGTCCATGCTTTGCCTTACGCTTTCGATCTGTGTTTTCTTCACCGAACTGTTCTCGTGCTATGCCGCTGTATATGCTTACATGTTTTGTCCCCTGTACCATGCGTCTTCGATCGTTTCTGTTGTCCCTCTGCCCAGTTTGAAACCAAAGCTCTCCGCAACCGTTTAGTAACCATAGCTTACAGGGTCGAATGTACTATACAACAAGAGCAATGGTATATACACAAGCAAGCCTCAGAACGGTGTGAATAGGCTTACTGAGGTGCAGCAATCGCCGGGCCAGCGTCCCCGCTCGATCGCTTGAACGCCTTCGTCGAGAAGGACAAGCTACTCGCAAATCCAGTCGGCAAGTTCGGCATCTTAGGCATATCGACGCTCGGCATATCACCAAGCTTAAGCTCCCTCAATCCCTCGATATCCTTCATCATAACGCTCAACCTTCCCATCCCGAACCTGTCGCGTAGACCATTCTTGTCCTTACCAGGTCCGAGTCCTACTTCGCCGTCCGCTGACGCCCCCGCGCCGTCGAAACCCTTCTCGAACGAGCCCCAATCCGCGCGCTGCGCCAGGTACGGGCGAAGGAGAGATGGGTCAATGCGACCCAAGTAGCCTTCGGTGATGTACGACTTGAGGATCTCGGGCCGGACGAGGAAGATCTGTCCGAGCTGGCGTACGAATTCGAAACGCTCATGTAATGCTGGTATGCCGAAAGCGTCAATTGAGTCTTGGTAGGACTTGAGGTCTTTCGCGAGCATCAGTCCGCCCGTTGCGCTCACAGGGAACTTGCGTAGGTGATCCAGGAGTAGGCTATACAAGACGCCATCAGCGAGTGCGAACCAACAGGGAGAACTGGATCGCACCTGTGGAAGGCGACACCAACCTCAGTGAGGAAGGACTCAAGGTTCTTCCCGCTAAGGTTCTGCTTCGCAGAGACACCAATGCGATCCAGCATCTCGCAAATGGCATCGCAAGGCTCGGTGTTAACGCGTGCAAACGATATGTCGTCGTTTCGCGGCTTGAAGTCCGTCTTCTTCTGCTTTGCCAACTGAGCACTGATCCAAGTTACGATAGCTGCAGGAATCGATATCAGATAGAGGTAGACATGATCGCCTAGCCATAACACACCGTCCGTTAACCTCTGTGTAAGGTTGTTGGCAGCGCCTTCCACCTTGCTGACCGTCTGGTTGTTGAAGATCGTCATCTCTCGCCGTGTTGTGACCGAACTGGCGGCGAGCGGTAGCAGAGCAACATTGACGTATTGTTGCCATAGATGAGTGATGAGATCCACGGATCGAAGAGTTGATAGTGTCTGCAGATTTGGGTCCGTACTGGAATGGTTTGTTGTCTCCAAACGTGCTGTCGCGCTGCGCCCAGACATCAGCGGGGTACATCGACCAAACGAATTCAACGTACGTCTCCATGGCAATCTCGAGGTAAGCGTTCGAGATGAAGTCAGACAGCGTCTTAAACAGCGCAAATACGTGTTTTGGCCTGTGTACCGGTCAGTTCTTGCGTGGGACGCGGGAGCTTCCTGGCAAACGTACACATCGTTAGAGGAGCTAAGCTCGACGAGTCGCCCGACACACTCGGCATGCCACTTCAGCATAGTCTCAGCAAGATCAATGCTCAAAGCGCCATCCTCGTCGCGCAGAGGCTCTTCGCCCGGAGTCTCCTGGACGACCTCCGCTTTCCCAACACCAAAACGTGCCAAGGCTGCCGCAGCCATCTTCGACGTATTGGACGAGCCCGCTGTTGCGTTCATGACGCGGTCGAACACAGATGATTTAGTACGATTCACTCGTTCCTGTTTGCTGGTCAACATCGTCATACGGTAGCACTGGGCAGAATGGACGTACGTGATAACGGTTGAAGACAACAAGACAGCTCGAATACAGTTCTCCCAGCGACTTCTGTTCGCGCTCTAAATATCGTTGTCCCTCCGTATATGGCGTGAAGAGCTCCTCCATCGCAGCTTCCAGCATGGCGCTGACAGCAGTAACGGTACCCGTACCAGCGGAGGGCGGAGAGCCAAGCTTCAGAGATGAAAGGTCTGGCCCACTGCTGATTGGCGAGCGGGGGAGCACAGCTTGGACCTCATGCCCCTTGAGGTCCTCCATGAGCAGTGATATCTGTGCATGGCACAGTTGCAATACGCGTAGGAACGCAAGCTCTGAGATGCTTGCTGCGCGGTTGAGTAGCTCTTCCATGACTTGTTGGATCTATAGACGATTTCAGTTTAGATGTACAGATAAGGTCAGGGAGCGCAGCTTACGGACTGAGCGAACACACGTTGTAGAAAGACCTGCATAACGAATGGAGGGTTGGGGAAGACGGCTTGCACGATCTGAGCTTCCTGGTCGACCGTTGTCCGGATCTCCTGAAGAAGCGTATGCAGGCCAGATTCCGTCTTGGGCGGCGTAACGTTGGGGTTCGGTAGAGCCTCCCATCTATGCATACATATTAGTCTAGAACAAGATAGAATAACACAATTAAATATACGTACAGTGCAGCGTCCTCAGCTTCGCTTGCCTTCTTCACCCGGTTGATGAAGAAGTCATGTTGGTTGACGTAGACTTGAACGCAAGACGCGCCTCCGTTGAAGTCGAGAAGGGTTTGCGCGCAATGCTGAGGTATATTGAGCAGTGCGCATATGATAGCACCCCCAAAGCAACAGATTGGACGTACGCGCATCATTTTGGGCTCGCTCTTCCGGTACCATCGATCAAACGAGTACAACATATCCTTCTCGAACTTCTCGCAGTAGCGTTCGATGTTCTCTCTGGTCTGTGAAGCTGCGAATGAGACGAGTGGTAATGCAATGACATATGACTGCACCTTCTCAGCATTGGGAAGGTCCACCTCTCTCGCGACAGTGGTCAACCGTCGAAGCAGCACAGCGACCTTCCGCCTGCCTTCACGGCCTTCCTTCAATAAAGCGTCCAGCTTCGTGGTGTCGTCGCGAGAGAACTGGTTGTAATAGTCGATGATGTCGTAAGCCGCCTGAGCGCGCAGTCGCTCTTGATGCACGGACTCGAGTTGCTCGCCTGGAGGTTAAGCAGACGCATGAGCAAGGGTCCCAGGGCGTATGTGAAGTCGACCGCACCTATCCGGATAGCCGTGCGTCCAACCTCGCTCATACGGCTCTCCATGCCAGAAAAAGACGTCCCAACAGTCTGCGGGCGTCATGTCAGGACGAGCCCGCCATGAGATGCAGTATGCGCACGTCAAAGCCGCGATTCAGCTCGGCCATTTTCTTCGAGTACTCGCGTTCCGCCACTCGGACACTCTTCTCCATGCGTTCTGTCTTGTCCTGTACATCCTTGCGAATGGATATGAGGCGATCGACGGCTGATTCAAAGGACTGGATGAAAGGTTTCGCGTCGAAGGCTACCTTGGATAATGAACGGGTTAACTGGACGTTCGCTGCAAAGACAGCTCAAAACGCACGTCCAGACTCGTTCTTAGACTGAGCTATAAGCTTCTCAGAGAATGATGCGACGAACTCCTTCACGTCAAACTTGCCCTACAGAGATCCGTTTATTCGTGAGCACAAGCACTTGTGGGCACATACGCACCTCGAATGTCTCGGGCTTGAGGATCTCCTGTGCAGCGCCATCTAATGATTGCACTTGGTCCATAACATAGCCCGTCTTGTCAAAGAGAAAGCTGGGACACTATAGATAGCTCGGAAAGGTTAGAGACAAGATGAAGCTATACGAAGCCGTAGTGGCGGCAGGTTCTGATCTGCGGTTGCGCGCGCAACGCGTCGAGGGAAACGAGCGCGCGTCTTCCCACTTGACCACCATCATCTCGAGAGCCTCGAAGAGGAAGTCTCACTGCGTATTTCCTGAAACACTCGAGCGGCTTGGCTTCACTCCCATGTCTCATTGTGCTTTACATACTTCAACGTCAAGGCGCTCCCTCTGTCCTCAATCAACGCCGGAACCTTCAGATGCTCTGAATCGACCCAATGGCATATCATTTACTGTCCGATTGCTATCGACGTGGATATCTAAGTACATGAAATATATTCGTTGATTCGACTGCACCCAAGGATCACACGTCGGTGGGTCTGATACCGAATTTGCGACGTGCTACGCGCGAGCGGCGGGAGGGACTGGTACTGCGGCGCGCATGTCCAAGGGACCCTACATCGCGCTCCATTGGTGTCGTATACTTCGGCCACGGCTGAAGTAATGAGAGTCAGTCACACAATCGGAACGTAGAGCATCGCGTCAGCTCACATTCGGCATGTCACTGCGCTGCGACCGCGGTAAACGCGCAACATCATCGAATGCCTTCTTTGCTTCTGGGCTCTGCGCATATCTGTATCAGCCTTTGCACCAGGGGCGATATCCAAAGCTACCCACCATTTCCACTCTGCAAGATGGGGGCCTCCAGTGTCTTGGGGACTCGCGTCCATGGCCGCTCGAGTGAGTCTGCTGCTGGGATGGCGTCAGGAGGTCCTTCATGCTTTGCAGGATCGCGGCGTCGAGCTCGTTAGGGTCGAATCCCCAGAAGGCCTCGAGCGAAGAAGCATCTCGCCGGTTCATTTCGCGCGGACCTTCAGGGCGTGGAGGACGAGGCATACGAGGGGGTCTCGGGGGTGCGGGATGTTGGAGAGGAGCCATGATTTGTACTTGACTTTAATCGAGTTGTTGCGTGTGTTCGAATGTAGAGGGCGAGATGTGTAATAATGGGTTGCCGTGCGCGTCTTTATAACGAAATCTATGCGGAAGGTCTCGCGGAAGCCCTGTGTAGAGTGTCGGGAGGCGTCTCGCGACGGCTTACCCCTGGGATTATCCTGAGTTGGCGTGGGCAACGCATGAGTTGCATTCATGCACCGTTGACCGCACCGCAGTGTGCATAGTACGGAATCCAATACATCGTTACTCGCGACAGTGACTCTCTTCTCACCGGGTTGCGAAGTGGTAGCGCAAAGAACCTGCCTTTGACGCCGATTGCAATGTGACGTGGACGAGTTACGTCCGAAACATCGGATAGGGGCAAAAAACTCGCTGCTTCGTCCGTAGCCTCCTATATTCCGGAACTGGACGATGCCCACACAGACGAGATCCCGACAATCAGACGAGCGAAGGCCAATAAACTAGATCATGTGCAATGAATCATCTAGTACTACGGCATAGCGGCCATGGCAAGGCCATGGTATAAGTAGTTGATCGTCAAAATTCAAGCCTTAAGCCTGTTACCACATCGCTTCTTGTGCCCTCCTTGATTCCAGTCCCTTAGAAAATAGGGTAAGTTGAAAGTGGCAACAGTATTCGCATAGCGACGTACCTTTTCTGGCATTCCCGCTCGCAATATTGCGCCTCACCGCACGCCTGACACAAGCGCAAATTTCCGGGCGGTTTTTGCGTGCTGTATTTGCAGGCGGTCCAAGAGCAGAATGAGCGCCCTTCGCGCCGATGCCGTCTTCGTTCTTTCTCTTCGTTGAGTCCGCAGGCAATGCCGAAGCCACCCCACACGCGTAATATCAATCTGAGCAATTGGTCTTCCTTGGCATGATAATGGGCGGCCTGTAGTCGCGCAAGATTTGGCCACCATTCAATCCGCGCATTCGTCTTAATTTGTGCCTTGAATGTACGCGCATGCGAACGATGTTCCCGGGCTTCCAGCAGTCTGGTGTACGACTGGATGAGCTCGCACAGAGTCTTCTTCTCCTCTAGAACGGTCATAAATGTTAGAATACCCTTGGCAGTCGTCTCGAAAAAAAAAAGAACTCGCTTTGCTCAAGCTTGGGACAGTTGTCAGCTACGAGAAGTATGTCCCGCGTCAAAGTCGAAACGAGTAATGAACCGTCGACAATCAAGAGAGGGTACAACAGATCCTGTCTCAAGAAGTACTCTGCCACACATTTGCTGTTGAGGTGAGTAGACGACATGTTAGTAGCTAGTCAGCTGGACCAAGTGGAAACACTCACTGTACAAGGATAGAGGCATTACTGCAGATCAATGCACGCGTTTCATCGTCCGGATCTGTGCCATACTTGTCCAGCACAGCCGCAGCAGCATCCAAACCGCGATGTTTCTTGAAGGACGATATCATCAGAGGATGTAGGCCCGGCAGACATAAACACTGTAGGAGCGCCGCCCGGTAACGGCCACTTATACCCTCCAGCTCGATATCCTGAAGAACGCGCTCGAAGAAAAGGTCCGGACCAAATGTGTCAATGATGGCCTCTTTGATATACTGTACCATTACGACCTTAAGTTCGTAACGCGTAACGCGCCATTTTGGGAAATAGTCGCGATTTTCCCCGATTGCTTATCAGGGAACATCGGCGGGGGGCGACCCTCGAAAATACCCAAAATCGTGAACTTAAGGTCGTAATTGTACAGTAGTGTTCGTTTGTCTCCTTATAACCGGTGTAAAAAACCCGCCCATGGAGCTCGAATGCAAGGTCCATCGTACTTGGGTGCCACTGTTCCCTGCAAGAAACCCATAGCACTAGAAAAAGTTTGAGGAGGGTAAATTTGAGTGGCATATCCGCCTTCACCACGCAGTGAAGATATGCGCAAACGAGTGGGAGAATGTATGCTCCTCGAAGACTGTCGAGGTCGGTACGGGTGCCCGGAGTCCATAGAGCGGATAAGCTCTGGCGGTGAGCCCACAGAAATTCACATGCATCATCGGCGCATGCGGCAACTCGCTGAACAGCAGCAATTTCACGCTCTCCGTTAGGTTCGTGGCTGAGTCTGTGAAGACGTGCTATGATGCGCTCGAAAGTTTCGAAGAATGCGCCGATAATGGCCTAGTGGCCGTTTAACATCCGACTGTCAGAGGAGACAGTAGTATTCCTACTCACAAGATCCTCTTCCAGAAAATGTTCGCACATGAGTACGGCGTGCATCAGTACGTCGAGCTGAATATCCAGTATAGTCGTCCATGACTCAGGACTGGGATCGTACAGCTCCTTCCAAGCCCAGTTTGTGAACAGTTTGGTGGACTCGGCGAAAATATTCCTCTCCTTCCTGACGAGAGGACCCTCTGCTCGCAGAAGACAGGCTACTTGGAATAATTGAAGAACCTGGGCACCTAACAGGGTTCCCGCGTCTGCCGCTTCGCGCGCACTATCGAGCATGACATCAAGATCGTCCGGTTCGTAGCTAGATTCCGACGTCATTGTCAAGAGAGGGGCGAAAGAGCGATGTTGATAGCAGAGCTCCCTGGGTGAAGTTGATGGCAAGAGGTAACTCGGAATTCATCGTCGCGCGTCGCTGACTTCAACCATCATGGTCGCGCCTACATCTGTACCTTTCTGGCCGTACCAGGCATTCTTTCTCTACATTGAACCCATATCAGCGCTAGCAGGCGCATACTATGCCGCTATGCGTCCCGACGCATATCTGCACGACCTCTTAGCACCATACAGCGCCGTTCCCACGCCCGCGACACCAGTACCGACGTACATGGCACTTTACCAACTTGCGAACCTGTACCTACTTTTTGCGTTAAATGAACATCTTGTGCTGTCGAGCTCTACTTCCATTACAACGTGGCGCAGGCTGCTGTTTGGTCTGCTCGTCGCAGACATCGGACACCTGGTTACCATGGCGCCTGCGGGGCACGAAGTGTTCTGGCAGTTCTGGAGGTGGAACGCGATGGGTTGGGGAAGCGTTGCATTTGTGTATGCGGGCGCGACGATGCGGACGTGCTTCTTGCTTGGTGTGGGGATAAACAACGGCAAGCGAGGCAACAAGGGCAAGAGGTCGTGATTGAATCGGGAAGGTATGCTCAACTGCTTACCCAACTATCTTGAATGTTGTCTAATGAATAGCCTAGGTGAATAAGAGATGTACAACATGAACGGATCATTTGCCATACTTCATTGTATATTCGTATGCTGCTTTCACACAGCTTCTCACAAGACACGTGAGGCTGGATCCAATACTATCACTGTCTTTGTGCCTGCCCTAGCGTGATACTCGTACAACAGCTCGCAAAACATTCTACCAGCCCAAACTACTGTTCAATCTTCCGCCTCTTCTTTCCCTGCTTCACATCCCACTCGCTCTCCAGGATTGACATTTGGACCATCCCCCAATACCTCCCGCGCGACCAGATGAAGTCCCTTCGGAAACCCTCCTGCGTGAATCCACTGCGTCAAAATTAGCATATGGAAGCCTATTGCTATGATATGGGCCGGCGTACATATGCTTGTACAGCGCGATTGCCCGCTCATTCTCCTCCGACACCGAAAGCTGAATCCTATGCAGCCCCCACTCCTCAAACCCAAGCTGCACAGCCCACTCCATCAACTCCGTCCCGTACCCCTTCCCCCAACTTTCCCTTACAAGCGATATCCCAACCTCGGCTATGCGTGTCTTCGGGAACACAATGGTGAACGAGACTTGACCGAGGAACGCGCTCGTCTCCTTGTCCTCAACGATCACGAAGTAACCTGACTCCTTCTGCCATGATTTCACAATATCTTCAATAGTCGCCTTGGTTCTGGGCGAGGTGTAGTCGGGGAATATCTGGCGTTGAACGTCCGGATCGTTCCACATTGCGAGGAGCTTGTCGGCGTCCGTATCGGAGCGGTATTCGCGGAGGATGGTGCGGGAGGTTTCAAAGGGCATGATGATGATGCTCTGTTTTCTTTACATTGAGCGCCGATATGTGTTCTTATACCTTTGTGGGCGCCCCTTGCGCTATCGGTAAATAGGTGACGTGGGCAGGCACGTCCACGTTTTCGCTCGTCGAGCGCGCCGCAGTCACAAGCCTGAGCAGCAGATATGCACTGCGGCGCCCTCGACATATACTTACCCATAAGCGCATGGCACTGGGTAACTTTCCAGACTGCGTAGTCCCCTCGCTCGACTGAGGCGCAGCATTTTTCCTCGTGGTACGGATCGAGTTATTGCTCTACAAGATCTGGTCCTACTACTATACACGCCCGTATATTGTACACACAGACTGAGCTCTCTCATGATAGTCTGAATCACAACTTCGCTTTCGCCTTGTTCGAAGTTGCCTCGCGCTCCGCCTCCTCCGCAGCACGTTTGCGCAGAACCGTCTTGAGGATCTTGCCCGTCGAGGTTTTCTATCGTCAGGATTAGCACACAAGCTTCTCTGACACAGCTTATCACACATACCGGCAACTCATCCACAACGACAACCCACTCCGGTGTCGCGAATCCTGGCAGTCTTCCACGCGCATGCGCAATAAGCTCCTTCTCAAACTCCCTATGCCTCCCCTTCCACTTCTCCACCGCCTCATTCCTCAACAGAACGAACGCCATAGCGCGCTCTCCCCACTTCTCATGCGCCCGCCCAACAACAGCCACCTCAAGCACATCCGGATGCGCCGCCAACGCAGTCTCAATAGCCAAACTCGAAGCATTCTCTCCGCCCGATATAATCAGATCTTTACTCCGATCTTGAATAGCGATCGCCCCGTCCGGGTACCACACCGCCAGATCACCACTATGGAAGTATCCGCCTCGGAACGCCTTTGCAGTTGCGTTGGTGTCGCGGTAGTACCCCGCCATAGCGATGTTACCGCGCATAACGACTTCTCCAACCGTACGCCCGTCTTTCGGAACATCCACCAACTCCACTTCTCCCTCCTCTTCGTCCGAGAGAGGATAAACGACGCGTGCGGGTGTGCTCGTTGCGAATGCGTGGCCTTGGCGAGCTGTCAATGATGCTCGTTCGGCTAGAGGAAGGTCTTTCCAGCTGGGATGAGCGAAGTTGCGAACGAAGGGTCCGTAGGTCTCCGTTAGACCGTAGACGTGAACGGGGGCGATGCCTTTCTGTTCAAGGGCACCGAGGAGGTTCGCAGTCGGTGCCGCGCCGGCTATGATGGCTTTGATCTCATGCGGTAGGGGGCGCGCGAGGGGGTCGTTCACAATGCCAATCTGGACTGTCGGGGCACCGCAGTAGTGCGTCACACCGGACTGGAGGAAGTGTTTCCAAATCTGCGGGTAATTGACGCTTCGGATAGTCAGCTAGATGTTCTCTGAGGTCAGCGTGTTGTGATGTTAGTCCAGAGGTGTACGCACTTGTGTGCTAAAGGCGAAAGTGCATGCCCATGGAAACGTCCACCCTGCAGCATGGAACATAGGCAGAACCCAGAGGTACGTTGACTCGCTCGTCATCCTATGCAGACACTCTCAGCTCCATGCACCGATATCTCAGCAGTGAATACCTACCTTGCTTCATATGCGTTCGCAATCGCCCCAAGATACGTCCCTGCCAAACACATCCTTAGCTTCCGGATATATGCGCGCTCCGAAAGCTCAAACACCCACCTCTAAGCGTAGTAAGCACACCCTTCGGCCTCCCCGTCGTCCCGCTCGTGTAATTCAAACAGAACGGCGCGTTCTCGTCCGCATGCATCTCCAGCCCCGCCCATCCCCTCTCACCACTCTTCCTCCTCCCCTCACTCAGAAAGTCTTCGTACTGGCATCCTTGCCTTCCTGTATCTTGACCTATCACGACCTTGAAGTCAAACTGAGATCGAGATGAAGGAGCGGACGAGGTTGCGGAAGTGGTGGGGAACGGTGAAGGCTTGGGGAGAAGGTGGACGTATTCGTGGTCGACGAGGACGACGCGAGGGGCGCTATGCTCGAGGATGTACGCGACTTCGGGTGGCGTGAGACGGGTATTGATCGTCACGACTATGGCGCGGGCTGCGATGGCTGCTTGTAATGCCTCTACGCGCCCGTCAGTATTTAGACTCGATCATGTGTGCCAGACGCGTACCGGCTATCATCGGGCTTGTAGGATGGATGACAGTCTCGTGAGCTGGATAGAAGATAGAAGATAGGGTTGGGCGCACCAGTTGGGCGCTATGACCGCAACACGGTCGCCGGGTTGTATCCCTGCGTCGAGCAGCGCGTACGCCAGATTCTGAACGCGCTGCGCACTGCACGGGCAGGGTGTCTCAGCATAGGACGCATAGCAAAGCCCGAGAGTCACAAAGGTCCGCGAGCCTGAAAGAATGTCAAACGCACAAGACTGCATATGTGTAGAACACCGGGTGCGCAACGTCTGGATGCGCGACCGCGAGGTGGTCGGGGTAGATCGTAGCGCCGCGGAGCAGGAACTCAAGTGGGTTCTACGCATGGCACTTCAGTACAGGCTCTATAGAACGTCGAGTCGACACACGAGTGGATGCAGATTATGCGGCAGGCCGCGCGGGACCTGCAGCACCAACTTCGCGCCTTGTGGCGGGATGCTCGCGGGCGTGGGCCAGAATGACGCTTGCGCTTGTCCTGAACGTCATGTCAGCCTCTCGTCGCATTCTAAAGCTACAAACGACGCACCAAAGCGCGCGGATGTTGCCATAGTGGTAAGAGGAGATCGAGGATTGAGGACAAGGAATGCGGGGAAGCGAGCTAACAATGCGGGGTAATATCCGGAATGATATATCAGAAACAGAGCCGGTTTAGCCGGAAGCGGCACCCCATGCTTCCGTCACCGGCGAGGCTCTCTCATGAACTTCGCTCATATATAGCGCGGTTTATGTAGGACATGACAAGAGAGTTCGTGTAAATCGTCAGTCATCAATCCAAAACAGGAAGTATGTAAGTGAGTACCAATCGATGGCGCCGGCAGCGTATACAGGCGAGACTGTTTACTCTACAGATAGCCAGCAGCCCTACGATGATGATGCGTCATACGCCCTCAGTAAATAATACGGGTGCATCTCAAGATGGGAAAGAAAGGAACAAGACTACATGTGCCGGAACAGAGGGAAGGGTAACCGGTAGGTCAGATCGTAGGTAGGTAGGATAGACAAGGGAGGTGAGGTGGGGTGTAGCATTTAGCAGTTGCAGGCGTCCTTGCCCTTCGCCGCATTCTGCTCAAGGTTGACGCCGCCGGGTTGGTTACCCGAGCCCGAGTTGGCACCTGGTCGTCCGGCACCGCCACGCGCAGAGGCGAGAATATGCTCGATCGGGATCTTCTTGGCTGTACCAGACCGTCAGTATTGCTCGAGAAGTACAAGCATGGCAACATTGCAAGGAGAAGATAGGACGTACCGATCTCCGTGAACACCTCGACGACACCCTCACCCGTCTTCGCACTAGTCTCAAAGAACAACAATCCAGCCTCCTCCGCATACGCCGCAGCCTCCTCACGAGGAACCTGACGCAAATCCTCCGCTCCAAACCCTTCACCCTCTCCCTCTCCAGGCGTAGCAGTCGCATCGTCCGCCTCGTCCGCGTCCTCTCCTTCTGCAGCCGAAGAAGAAGAGGAGGTCTTGACGAGGTCGAGCTTGTTACCGGCCAGAGCGATGACGATGTTGGGGTTCGCTTGACGCTGGAGCTCTTTCACCCATGTCTTGGCTTTCTCGAGTGAGGCTGCTTTGGTGATGTCGTAAACGACGACGGCTGCTTGCGCGTTACGGTAGTACATCGGCTATACGAGCGACACAGCGTCAGCCCAAATTCCAAACAACGTATGAAGAAATGCAAGAGTTGCGGGATATGCGATATCCCAATTATCATGAAGAAGAGGGAGGGATGGAGGATGATAATAAGGGAAGAAATACGCACTGCGAGCGAGTGGAAACGTTCCTGGCCGGCCGTATCCCAGATCTCATACCGAAGCACGCGGTCCTCGAGCCTGCATTTCTGAGTAAGGAAGGCGGCGCCGATAGTGGGCTCCTTGTTCGCCTGGAACTCGTTCGATACCTGCGTAATGGTCAGCTCCGGAACATGGATAATATATGTAAAGGGAAACGCACGAAGCGGAGGACGACCGATGACTTTCCTACTGCCGCCTCACCTATAAAATATCAAGTCAGCCAAGTGTACAGCAGAGGGAAAGGCAAGATAGGAGGGGGAGGAGGGAGGGAGTACGGGTGTGTGGACTGCTGCAGTCGTTCCGCATATATCTCCCATTATATTCCGTCGACGAGGCCTGTGGCGTATGGTATAGTGTACGCACCGAGGAGGACGAGCTTGACCTGTACGGACTTGTCTTGGGAGCCGGATGCGGCGTCGGCCATGGTGCTGATAGTGGTGGACCCAAGTCGACGTGCGCGCGAGGACACAAGGCACGCCGGGCCGCTTTCGCACGCTCCAAGGCCCTAGGCTATGCCACCGCCCAAACTCGTCGCTCGTTGGTAGGGTACTGGACTGGAAACGTGTCGTTACCCGTGCTAGGACAGCATCTTTCACACAAGGCCTTCATGCCTCCGCGAATGTAAGGCAGAAGATGGCCAGTAGCGCTGTAGCACAGCATACGCGTCAAGAAGGGCTTCGAAAGCCCGAACCGTAAATATTCAAGATATTCTACACAAGATGTCCATCCACAGCAAGAGATAAAGTAGCAAGATAGAGATACATCACAGCATAAGCATCTACACGAGCATACACATTACATCACCCCACCAGCATTAAGACCTACTACCGCTAGCAGGTATAAAATCCACGTAAGGCGGCGGCCCACTCGCACCCTCACCCTCACCCGCCCCAGGCGTACGATGAGCCTCCTCATACGAAGGTCTCTCAGCCCCTTCCATCCCCGGTCCAACATATGGTGGCCTCCCACCCCCATCAATCTCCACATCTCCCAGATACGGCGGCGGAGCATGCGCGCTCGGACTGGGCGCCGCACCTTCGTCTCCGACCCTCGATTGCACAGGCGTCAAGTTCAAAGGCGGACGATAGGCACTATCGATACTAGGTGGTGGATCGGCCGGGTCGTCCATTGCAGGCGGAGGTGGTGGACGTCCTTCTACACCTTCCTCTTCAAGCTCCCTAGCCTCCCTCTCAAGATCCACGTCCATACCTAACTCCATCCCGCCATTCCCCGCCCTAGCATGTTCGCTGACCAACGCGCGCATAGCAGGAGCGGAAAGCTCTAGACGGGCTAGGGCCGTGACGTCCGCATCCAATGTGGCTTGCGCGAGTGTTGGAGGAGGAGGGATATCAGCTTCGAGGATCTCATCGGCATGACCTGAGAATTGGTCCGTAGCACGGAATCCAAAAAGCGTGCCTTCGCCTTCGGGAGCGTATTCGCCGTCATACGGCGCTCGCAAGCTCGTATGATGGGAGGTGTGAGGGTGGGTATGAGCCTGCTCGGACTCCAAGAACGTCGGGAGTCTCGAAGATGAGGCAGCATGCGAGAACGGCGGCGGCGCATCGTCCGGTTCAAAAGGCGGTGGCGCTCCGGGAGCAGCAGCAGTATAACTCGGACCCGCCTCGGCCTCCTCCGTCGCACCACCAGAAGACTGTTCATCGTACCCCGGCGCCGCATCTCCCTCTTCAGCTCTAACAGTCCTAGCAGGCGGCTTATCATGTTTCTTCGCATACGCCGCATCAACATCATACGCCACTTCCGGTAAGGGCGCTGGAGGCGGTACCATACGTATCGGCACACTCAGTACGGCAACGCGTTCGGCATGTGCGCGCGTATGTCTGAACGTGGCGAGTACGCGTAGACGAAAGGATACGGAATGCATGAGCGTGCGTTGGCTTACGCTCGCGCAACCCGTCGAGCTCGAAAGAGGGTTCGCGCTCGTTTCGGCAGGTAGGGGATGAACGTTACTCGTCGGACTCGGTGCTGGAGAGCTCTGCTGCAGCACGAACCTCAAGCGGACAGGTCTGCTCGTATGGAAACGGCATAAAGCTCCGGATCTTGATACGACGGTCCTGTACACTTCCGGTCCTGTACCGGCTGAAGAGGATGGACCGGCAGCATCGAGTGTAACGCCTAGCGGAGCACCCGTTTGTTCTTGCTCCTCGTCATCTTCCGGATCGTAATCGTCAAGCTCATGTCCGGTGCCGACGCGTACGGTCCTAACAAGCTCAGCTTTGATATTCCTAAGCCTCAATCCACGTTCCAGTACGAGGTCGGGAGGTGGAGGTGGAACGGTAACGTATACCGCCACAGGCTCGTTCGCGAAGAACGATGTGCGGGGTAGTTCGACGTGGAGAGATGCGGGGGTGGATAATGAGCGGCGGACGGGGCCGATGGGTAAGAGGGCGTTGTGTGGCGAGAACCGACGGGCGTGGACTTCGACCTTCTTGATTACCGATGCGCGGTTAGAGCCACTTAGAGTGGCTGTGAGCACGTATTCGAGAGCGGATACGGGCGTATGTGTGCATTGCGCGGCGTCGGGCGTAAGGTTGAGCGCAAAGGGCAGGACAGACGGTAGAGGCCCCGATCCGTCGTACAATACGAGTTGAACATCGTGCAGCTCGACGCTTTGTCCGTGGGCGCGTTCAGAGGCGACGAGCGTGATGGTCCTTTATTATTATTACATTCTTAGTTGGGTTGTTGTCAGAGACGAGGACGAAGAGCAACGGACAGCTTGTCCCACCCGGCCCCGGCGCCCTTCAGGTGCACCTCGCCCTCCATCGCAGCGCGTTCATCGTCCGCACCGAGGTATCCAGACTGAAAGCTCAACGCATCGCTCGCCGGCAATATCTCGATTTGCGTGTCGTTCTCGTGTTCGTACGTCGGTGGAGGCGCGTCCATAAGTAGGGAATGATGAAGGTAAGAGACAAGAGTAAGCAAGGTAATAGATATACGTCGGTACTCGGAATCTCCGGAAACGAGGAATGATACAAGTACAACACAAAGCGCAGCCTCCGATCAAACATATACTACAACTACACCGCCACCATCCCCGGCATCTCCTGTCTAACCAGATTCACCAATTCCTGGAACATCCCGTCGTCCTGCATGACCTCCTTCTGCTGCAACACTCCCCACAACACCTCATCCGACATAATAGCCAACATCCCACTACCCATCCCTCCACTTCCCTTCTCGTCCTCACTATCCCCATACCCCATTCCAAACTGTAACACCTGTCCCTCTCCTCCACTTTGAACGGGATCACCAAACGCATCGTCCTCGTTCTCCAACAACGTAAGCGTCTCGACTGCCCTCCGCGCGCATACGGTCCAATAAGGCTTCATAGCCGGTGCCACGCCTACAGTCAACTTCTTCACCATCTTCCCAAACACTCTCCCAAGCGCCAACGTCCTATCATTCCTCCAACTCTTCCTAAGACTAGGAGGCGCAATGAATGCCAACGTAAACAATCCCATCCCGCACCGCTCGACATAGCCCAACCAAGCCTCTTCCTGCATCATCCTAAAATCCATATCGGCAATCGGCAATCGTCTAGCTAGACCTCTAAACATCCCATCTAGCCATTTCCTCGGTACAGCTCTTGCTAGGACGCGTCGAGTGGTATCGGGCTGGGCGACAGCGCAGAATGCGTCGGATGCGGCTTCGATGAGTGGGGGTGGGCGGGGGATACCGGATGTGAAGAGGATGGAGGGCGGTTCGGCGGAAGGGTCGAGGAGGAAGGATGAGAGGAGGGAGAAGGTGCGTCGGGCGAGGCGGAGGGAAGTGGGGCTGGGCGCTGAGGAGAGTGTGGGTGCTAGGACGAGTTCGCGGCCGATGCTTAGGAGGAGGTAGAGCGTGTCGCGACGGACAGAGGCGAGCTCGGTGAGGTTCAGCGCAGAGCTCATGGGCTTCAACCCGCCTTTCGGTGTCCGCTGTACGCCGCATAGACGTAGAAGTATAGACAATGCGCGCGAATGTCTGCCAAAGATCTCCGCGTTGGTTGTGGGGCCCGCGAGGTTCCGCAAGATATTGACAATGGCCAAGATCGTATCCGCCGGTCTCGGTCCAGGTGCACGCATAGGCTCCTCCCTGTTAAGCGGCGCGAACAGCTTATTGCCCTCGTCCAACACAGTCTGCGTAAGCTGCGCATGCGTAACGAGATCCTCCAACTCGTCCCCCACATCGTCCACATCCTCAACCCCTTCGAACCCCGCAACATCCTCCAACAAATCCACGAGCTCCTCAAACACGTCGCCCGCCATATGTAGAGGGAACCCCGTAGAACCGCTCCTCAAAATACTGAGCATCGTCATGGTCGTCAACGCGTATGTGATCTCGCCGGGCAAACGAGAGCGGATGCTCATGGCGAGCGTGTCGACGTCCAGTGCACCCCATTCGTCCATGCTGCGGACTTGACGAACGGAGATGCGCCGGATGTCTTCGAGACGAGCGTCGATTGCGCGTCCGCCGTATTCGTCCAGGTGGCGCGCGAGAGGGCGATATTCGACGCGACGGCGGCGGGGGGAAGAGGGGGCGTCGGCTGGAGCGGCAGGTGGCGCTGCATTGGTAGCGGATGGGGGAGGGCTTGAGCTCGTTGTGGGCTTTGTGTCCGGTTGTTCTGGTTCGGCTTCTGCTGTACGTAGATATGAGTGAGTGTTTAATGCAAGAAATAGGATGAACATACCTGTCCTCTGCCGTGCGCGTTTGGCGTCGGCCTCTTGAGCAAGCTTGCGCTTGCGGCTCTCTGCCTCTGCCTCGCGGTCCATAGTCGGACTTGACGACTGCTGTGGCGTATGCACTGCATCACTATATGAGCCTAGTACATCAAGCGTAAGTACAAATGTATACGTACCGTTGTCGTTGATGGGCGCAACCGACGCGCTCCGGGACGGTTGACCCGAGTCGGACGGCGGGGGCTGTGGCGCCTGCTGTTGTTGCTGGTGGTGAGCCTGTTGCTGGCGTTGACGGCGCATCATCTCCTCGATCGGCGCGAAGAGGGCAGTGAGCGTCTGAGCGAGGGCCTGCAGCTGCTCTGGACCGAGATCAAGAAAGCCAAGCAATTTAGGCCAGCTATTATTCTCCGTCATCTATACCAACCAGTGTCAACGATACGAACCCTAATATAGCGGGTAGATGAAAGGGAGACCTTTGCGAGACCGCCGCCTTGACCCATGACGAGGCTAAAGAGCTGATAGATTTCGAGGTCCTTTCCATTTACGCGTAGCTTTCCGAGCTCGTTTGAGACGGGGAGACGATTCCAGGGGGAGTTGTTTGGATCGTAGCCGGGGGTATTGGTGCCTGTGAACTGCTGAGGAAGAGGCTGACCGCGCTGGAAATGGGTCTGAGCGAGGGAAGTGTAGAACTGGCGACGTCTGGCCATGAGAGCCTGCGCGACCATCTGCGGGTTCGGGGGGCCTTGAGGGGCCGCCATGTTCGTCGCCGTCGTCGTCGGGGCTGAAAGGAACGGAATAAACAAGGCAAGTCACGTTTTGAGTAGAGAGAGAGACTAACACGCCGAGCTTTGGCCGGACAATTGTCGTCCTTGCACGCTCGTCTGCATCCGGACCTGCCCAGCTGCGCTCAGAGCCGCCATCTGCTTCGCGACGCTGCTCTGGTCAAGGCCGCCCATTCCCCCGACGCCGCCGAACCCGCCAAACCCTCCTCCGTTGCCGTTCATGCCGTCACCGTTGTCCATCTTGAACTACAGAAAGTCTAGAACTTATCTCCGTACGTCAGCACATGAACAAAACCCTTCAATCGTAGACGCACGGCGATGCGGGGTAAATCCGTCCGAAGACGCGCGCGGGTCGAGGTCAACGAACGCCTTGCTGTCTCGGTCAGCCACACCTCCGTCACGCGGCCAATTCATTTTTCTCTTTCGACTCCCATGCCCGCCTCTGAGATCGACAACATTTTCGCCTCAAAGGGCAAACCCCAAGCTTCCTCTTCTACCTCTACTACGCCTACAGTAGAGAAGAAGAAGAAGAAAAAGGACAAGAAACGCAAGCACGCTGACACTGCTCCCGTTCCCTCTGCCGACGACCCCCCGGCCAAATCGAAAAAGGCGCGCACGGCGCCTGTGCCAGAAACGGTCGTCGATACTTCTTCTGCTTTGCTATCTGCTCCTGCTATCGTCGCACCTGCTAAGAAGTCAAAGACGTCTGGGTCTCTGCTCAAGAAGGCTGCCGCTGCGAAATCTTCTTCTGGCAGTAAGAAAAACGCGGACGCAGACGACGACGAGGGTCGATTCAAAGACTCACGCGGGACTGGTCCTCGTACGTCTACCTTTTTTCTTCGCGGTGCAGGCTGTAGGCTGAAAATTTCCCGCTTCCAGGTAAGAAGACCGAGGAGGGCTTCTCCATCTACAAAGAGGACGAGCTCGGTATTCAAGACGAGGGCGGAGGTGAGCTCTCATCGTATCCTCCGGCGTACGCACTGATCTCTTCGCCGCGAAGATACGCCGCAGTGTCCATTCGATTGCCAGTGCTGTACGTCGCCACCTTTTCTTCACCTCCAAATCCTCAACCTGACGCGTCCCACAGGTTTCTGAACTCTATCGTATCTCTGTACACTTTTGCTATCCAACTTGCTTTTGACCTGCACTCTTCCGTCCGTCCGAAACACGGCTCTTTCGAAGCCTCGCTGGTCCTCCCTATGGCCTGTCGAGGTCAAAAAGCAGCCAACATCGATCCTTTCCCGCGTTTCGCTTCCTCTTCGTTGTCCATCGGTCGTCCTGGAAGTTTGTTGTACAAAAAAACTGTATATCGCGTGGGTTACATATACTGCATTCAATATCATGACTTGTCCCATTCATTCTTCAACCGTGCCGCATCTCGTTCTCTAAGGCTTTGCCATCCACGACGACCGGTTCGGCATCAACGATAACGCCCATGAAACGTGCCCATTCCGTCTTGCTTGCGTTACGCCATGCGTGAGCTGTACCGCGCTGAATGATACTGTCGCCGGGTTTCTCCAGGAGCGTCTCGCTCCCGTCTTCGAGTACGAGGATGATTTGGCCAGAGACTGTATATCGCTGGTCAGCGATATCGGCCTTTGAATTGTAAGAACAGGTGCAACGTACTGAGTACGACCACGTCTGCTGAAGTCGTCCTGTGCTATAGCGTCAAAAGCTAGGTGTCAATATGTGCCGGTGGATAGGAAGAAGCGAGATCGCACCATCGGCGCGCCCTCTCCCGGCGCAAGGTCATTGTAACGCACACTCACGCCGCCCGCCTGAACGACGCCCAAGCCCGGCCCAGTTACCTTCCTCTCCCCACCATCAACCCTACCGATGACGGTCAGTATAAAACTTGATACGAACACTGTGCGCGGCCCAACCGCGCATACGTACTGAAGGTTGTTATCTTTCGTCGGCACACTATCGAAGTTCCAAAGCGTAGTGAAACTCGAGTGAGAATGCGGGTATTGCTGGTACTGCGCGGGTACGATGCGCTCGACGGTGCTTTTGCCGCTTTCGTCGTGCGTCGTGATTATACGCTTCGGGACGGGGAGTGTAGAGGATGAGGACGTGTTTGCCGCCATGGTAGGTATTGATATGATAGTGATAAGGGTACGACAATGCTCGACGGTGTACTTATAACTCCCATTTCGGACTTGTATCGCCGAAAAGGTGCGCTCATGGGAGACTAGACGCTAGTGAGTTGTAAGCAATTGTATTATTTTGACGTCGAGGAACAGTCTGGAAAGAGTGGGCCCTGGATGAATGCGTCCGAAACTCGACTATTCTTACTCAGACGAACGCCATATTGGGCTCCTTGGACGCCACAACGTTGAAGGTTCAGACGGATGGAAGCCCGTGTTTGTTAATGCTATTACCTAGATTTCGGAGTCGCCGGAGGATGATAAGGTAAAGCCAAAGGCAACGAGCGAAAGGAAGACGCCTGCCAGTCAAGCATACCAAGTACACCCCGCTCTAGCCATCTTTAATCCCATCTTGTCGGACCCGCTCTATAATCACATGTGCAAAAACTCATTCTTCAACTCCTTCCCGTCGACAAGCACCGGCTCTGCATCGACTACAACGGCCAGAAAGCGCGCCCATTCCGTACTGCTTGGGTTGCGCCACGCGTGCGCCGTACCGCGTTGTATAACGCTATCCCCTGGCTTGTCGAGGAGCGTCTCGCTTCCATCCTCGAGTACGAGTATGATCTGACCAGAGACTGCATCTCGCCCGTCAGGCACATTGTGTAGCAGTGAGCGTAGATCTGTACGCACTCATCACGATCACGTCCGTCGACGTCGTCCTATGCTGGTTGGAAAGGTCAACCTCGTTGCATGAAAGAAGGCATGACAGGCAACTGACCATCGGACTCGGCTCGCTCATACCCGGCGCGAGGTCGTTGTACCGACAACTCACGCCGCCCGCATGCACGATACCCAAACCAGGCCCAGTGATACCGCGTTCCCCGCCATCGACCCTACTCTCACAACTTAGCGATCAAGAAGGTAGGCGGAGCGATCTGTGCGTACGAGGCGTTGTTATCATTCGTCGGAACAGTGTCAAACGTCCAGGCGTTGCTGAAGCTAGATTTTGAGCCAGGGTAGAACTGATACTGCAGGGGAGTGATCTGCTGGACGATGCTCTTCCCACCTTCGTCGTGCGTTGTGACTACGCGCTTGGGTACCGGAAGAGGAGACAGTGCGTTGGTAGCCATCTAGTCCACTACGAAGCAAGGGATGGTAAAGCAAAGGAACACGTTTGAAGCCTGCTTAAGTATGCCACAATAACTTCAGTGCTCCGGAAATGCCGCCGGGAATGCCGCACAGGAGTGAGACCATGCATGACGAGCTACTGATTGACCAGATCCAGAGAGGTATCATGAGAAGTCCAACGGTCGTTGGATATCCACGACAGTCCGTGGTCCTGCATTGTAGAACGGCGATAAAGATGAATGGGGTTACCTGTCGGGATCGATGCAGAGGGCAAGAGGTGGGTCGACAACGTCAGAGGGGCAGGTATCGGTATGATTCAGTGCACGGTAAGTAGTGGTATCTGAACTGTAGGCTTGTAAGGCCGTGATGGTGGTCGTGGACGAGATGCGCGCTTGTTGATAGGGAGCACGCGCACTTAGGGTTAGGGTCAAGGTATCACTTCGCCACACGTTGGCGCGTCGACGTCTTGGAATCACACCACCATCAGACTGCATATGGGCTCGTTATACTTCGCCCAGCCTGACTGAGAAGGTAGCCTATAGTATCACGACCTAAGCACCATGCAACGCACTATCTCGTCTTTGATCCGTGCCAGAACTCGTTCTTCAACGGTTTGCCGTCGACAACGACCGGTTCAGCGTCAACCATGATCGTCATGAAACGCGTCCACTCCGAATTGCTCGTGTTCTTCCATGCATGTGGTGTACCGCGCTGTATGATGCTGTCGCCTGGTTTCGCTAGAACCGTCTCGCTACCGTCCTCGAGCACGAGCACGAGCTTTCCAGAAACTGAACGTTGTCCTTCAGGGCCAGTATACGGCGGTCAACCACGATGAAAGCGCGACGTACCGAGCACAACCACATCTGTTGATGTTGTCCGGTGCTAGATATGCCAGAGTCAGGGCAATCGCATTTACACACGTGAGATGCCACGTACCATGGGCGTACTTCTACCACCCGGCTCGAGGTCATTCATCCGGCAGCTCACACCCCCTGCGTGCACCATACCGAGTCCGGGACCAGTGATTGTGCGCTCTCCACCGTCAACTCTATGATCCAACCCAGCCTTAGCTATCGGATAGCAGCAGTTTTGCGAAGCAGTCTCGGTGTGCGAGATTTCGTTGTCGTTTGTTGGGACGCTGTCGAACGTCCAGAGGTTGCTGAAGCTCGACTTCGAGCCAGGGTACGACCGGTAGTGTAAGGGACTGATCTGCTGGACAACACTCTTCCCGTCTCGGTCGTTTGTCGTGATTACGCGCTTGGGAACCGGGGGATGCGAGTGTGAGTCAATTGCCATCGCTTTCTGTGTATCAGATACGCCGAATAGGATGAGCAAGTTTTTCCAGCTTGAGACGAGGAAATTTGGGATCGAAGCGCCAAGAGCGGCCTGCTGCAGCTTAAGTATGCTTACCTCTGGGTGCGGCGCAACCGCCGCCGGGAATGCCGTCTATGATCAAACTGTAGGCCTAAAACTTGTAAGCAGGATGTGCTCTTCCGTAGTCTGTATGGCGAGCAAATGTCGTTCGAGCGATAAGCCGCTGGCTTATTCACACTAACGACTCGTACGTCTGCTATGCAAGGCAGAACGACGCTCTGGGCAAATGGAAGTTCGACGTTCAACCTAAGGCCTGAAGCTTGAAGCCTGATATATGTGAGGGTCTCCCGCTTATCCAGCCAGAAAAGTCCCGGCACTGATCGGGCGTAAGACCCGTTGCATGTCTGTTACAGGGTCGGGCCAGTAGTACCCGATATCTGCTGCAACCTCCTCCGCCCTATCCGCAGAGATGACCCCAGCAGCGGCGAGATCGCCCGCGACAGTCTTCATCCAAAAACGACAGCCTTCTCCTGACTCATGATACTGGTACCTGTTGCTCTGCGGTGAGGTTTGCCATTCATGACAGACAGCCATAACTATACGCACTTGTCCCGGTTCAGGCTCATAATCAATCCGAGTATCCCTCCGATTGTCGTCCCGCCCTCAGCAATCGTATCCGCGCTCACGATTCGCACCGAGTCGTTCTCCGGCTTCCAAGTGCTCTCCTTGTTGATCGCAGTCAACATGATCACAGCCGGCTTATTGATGTCAGGCGGCAGGATGTCAAGGTTTACAGAGTCTTCCTGGCTGGTGATGAGTGACATCGTCCAATGGTTTGTCGGTGCCTCGCCAAGGTCGCCACCAGCATTCTGAGGGGAGAGGTGGCCGATGAAGCGGACCGAGAGGACAGGTGTGTCGAGAAAGGAAGGGGAGACGCTGCGTGTGTACCAGGCGTCTGTGCTGGTGAGGCGGGCATAGACAGCCGAGGTGTCCATAGGTAGTGTGGCGTCTCGAAGTTGTCTCGAGCAAGGAGATCTGTAGTGGGAAGTTCAAGTAGCAGTGGCGTTATGACGAGGGATCCAGACCCGTGTTCGAGTCGTGGTGATATAGCTTACACGCTCGAACGAGTCATCGTGCCGGGACCGAGAAAATGCGCTATATACATTGATAGGTTAAGTACACAGACTCTACCACACCGACCGTCAATTACTTCGGCATGTGCGTATCACTCGTTACGCATCTCATTCTTCAGCTCTGCCCCCTCAACAACAACCGGCTTGGCATCCACAGCAACGCACAGGATACGCGACCACTCTGTCTTGCTGGGGTTGCGCCACGCATGCATTGTGCCGCGCTGTACGACGATATCGCCAGCCTTGTCCACAAGAGTCTCGCTTCCATCTTCAAGTATCAGGACAATCTGGCCAGATGCTGCACGTCCCCGCGTCAACATCTTCAGCATGAGTGAAATGAAATGCAAGCATGGCGCACTGAGAACGATCACGTCTGTGGATGTCGTCCTATGCTGAGTTGCTCGTCAGCACCGCACCGGATGATGGAAATCAAGGATGGATGCATACCATGGGCACACTAGCGCCCGGTGCGAGATCGCTGAACCGGCACGCTACCCCGCCCTCGTGCGCCACACCAAGTGCGGGCCCAACTATCTTTCGTTCCCCGCCGTCGACGCTGAAGGATCCAGATGATTACCAGCTAGCGCTTCAAGCGATGAATGGAAGCGCACGACAGATTGTTATCTTCCGTCGGGACGCCGTCGAACACCCAGACGTTGGCGAAACGGGAAGTCTCTGAGTTCGGATACGGCTGATATCGTCCAAATCAGCTTCGAATGTCCATCAGGGAAACCACCCCCTGCTCGCGACGGGCTCACGATGGCTCACGGCGGCTCACAGATTTGACAGCCCATTTGCGGCTCATTCGCACTCATAGAGACTTTCTACTCACGGACTGCTCACGCTGTGCTCATTTGCTGCTCATGAATGCTCAAGCGCTCATGAGGCCCTCATCGGCACCAACTACTGACCGAGAAAAGCTATGATTCCAACCTGTTATCACGTACTCCAGAACGCACGAATTTTGTACCAAGCATATATCATATAGCTAGTCATACTAGTACATCGAGAATACAGATAAACTTAAATACAATAAAAAGGGGAGAACACCCATATATCGCCAGACGGGTAACTTCGCTCACGATGGTGGGCTAGGCACGGGTTTCAACGCGCCTTGCTGACAACGATGGTCGAGTCCCTGCATCGAGAATGTAAAGCCTTCAGCCAGGCTTCAGCCAGGCTTCGAATGCGACCGCGAGGAGCCGCCGAACCTGAGGTTCTCCAGCGAACTCGATGTCGTATCCAGGGACGATGTCGGCAGGCGCTCGAGGCGCGACAATAGATGGAGGCGGAATGCTGGATCCAAAGCCACAAGCATGAACGGCAAGGAAGTCGACATGTTGACCATGTGGCGCGACAGAGTCGGGGCGTATATGCCTCTCCGACCTGAAGCAGCAAAATCGTTGCCTCGTCCGAAGCCGAGGGCGATTTTGTTGGGATGACGAGACCGGGGTATGAGCGAAAGCAGGCATAAATCACCAGATAAGTTCGTCAATATCGCAATATACGACTGGCAGATGGGACGCACCTGGGCGAGGCATGACGCGTTGAGCTGTCACGTCATGGTACGAATGTGCCGCAGAACCGGACGAGTGACCCGTTCCAAAAGCCATCAGCTTATGGCCTGCGACAGATACGTCGAGGGCCGGCGGGAGGAGGGAGGGAAGTATACTATGATGAAGGGGAGGAAAGAGTTGGGAAGACTTTACGCGCTTGGAACGAGTCGAACGACCGATCCAATTAGTGTTGCCGCGATTTGATTCGAAATCGGTCCGATTTGAGTTGATTTGAGTCGAGGTGGGGCCTGTGGGGGAATCAACTCGGACTCAACTCAACGAAATCGCCCTGCTTTCGGCGTCGCCCGACACACCTCGTAGGCTGCAGAGCTGTGGCTGGCCCGTGCTTGAGAGAGGCGGTCTCCCCGCAAGATGCACGTACGACTAGATACCGCGCCGGCCTGCCCGACCGGGACGACGCCGTAGGGACCAGGCTCAAAGTTTGTGTGACCGCCGTTTCCGGGCGCGTCGTGTCGCGCGTATGTCAAGAGAGCAGCGAACGCGGACAATGCGCACAGGACGAACG